>WBMV01000300.1:281407-296105 GCA_013396655.1 Campylorhamphus procurvoides | reverse complement strand
AGCAGACTTGGGAATCTGGAGAGGTCCCAGATGACTGGAAACCGCCAAATGTTGTCCTGATTTTCAAGTAGGGTGAGAAGCAGACACCAGAAACTTCAGGTCTGACAGTTTAACTTCAGTGCCAGATAAAGTCATGGAGGAGGTTACCTGAAAGACAATGCTGTCATTGATCACAGCTAGCATGGTTTCATGAGAAGAAAGTCCTGCTTATCAACCCAGTTTTCTTCTATGACAAGGTAATAACCCACCTGCTTGATCAACAGAGGCCAGTTGATGTTGTGTTCTTGGATTTTAATAAAGCTTTCAATACCATCTCTCACAGGGTCCTTCTGAACAAAATGTTCATCCCACAGCTGGATAAATACATCATGTGGTGGGTGAACAACTGGCTCATGGGTTGAGCACAGAGAGTGATAGTGAATGGGGTAACATCAGATGAGTGACCTGTTACTAGCAGGGTTCCACAGTGCTCCATCTTGGGCCCTTGTGCTCTTCAAAATCTTTATAAATGTTGGATGGAGGACTGAAAGGATACTAAGCAAGTTTGTAGATGACATGAGGCTGGGAGGAGCTGTTGACACCCTGGAAGGCAGGGAGGCTCTACAGAGAGACCTTGGCAGATTAGAGGATTGGGCAATCAACAAAGAAGTTCAACAAGAAGTGATGGATTCTGCCCCTGGAATCGGGCAACCCAAGGTGTTTGTACAGGCTGAGGAATGAGATGCTGGAAAGCAGTGCCATGGAAAGGGACCTGGGGGTCCTGGTCAACAGCAAGACAATATTCTTGAATATTGTGAGCAGTTTTGGGCATTCACAATATAGGAAAGATATTAAGCTATTGGAGAGTGTCCAAAGGAGAGAAACAAGGATGGTGAAGGGCCTTGAGGGGAAGCTGCATGATGAGTATCTGAGGGCACTTGGTCTGTTCAGCCTGGAGAAGAGGAGGCTGAGGGGAGACCTCATTGCAGTTACAACTTCCTCATGAAGAGAAAAGGAGGTGCAGACACTGATCTCTTCTCCGTGGTGATCAGTGACAGGACCCAAGGGAATGGCTTGAAGTTGTGTCAGGGTGGTTTAGGTTGGATATTAGGAAAAGGTTCTTCACCCTGAGGGTGGTTGTGCATTGGAACAGGCTCCCCAGAGAAGTGATCACAGGACCAATCCTGATAGAGTTCAAGAAACATTTGGATGATACTCTCAGGCACATGGTGTGACTCTTGGGGATGGTCCTGTGCAGGGCTAAGAGCCAGACTTGATCATCCTTTGAGTCCCTTCCAACTTAGCATATTCTGTGAAGCTTTTTTAAGTAAGAACATGTAAGTAGGACCATGAAGGTGTTCTTAAATTCCAAGTGTCCAAAGTGAGAACAACCAACATGTAAATTATTGAGCTGTCAGATTAAATGAAGATGACTATTTTTAAGTGATTCATGAGCAGATTGTTATAAAAGGCACAGACTCTGAGACCAGGAACTCAAGTTAGGGCTCATTAATTTTTAAATTAAAGGAACAATAAGAACTAATTTTTGGAATTTAGATGTGCAGAAAGAATGTTAGGCTGATTTTCTTTTCCTGACATTAGTTCATTGTCTACAGAAACATCTGTTAACATCGTGTTTTTCATATATTCAATTTTTCATATATTTAAGTAGTCATTAATCTACATGGATATAATTCTTAATATTACTGCAATATGTATAAGCATAAGTTTTTGCAAAGTAAAACTTGAAAGTGCCTTTTTGATTGTTCTTTTTGATGAGGAATTAAATACATAATACTGCTGAAAAGTTGTGTTTAAGTGTGTGGGTGAAATAGGCTCATTTCCTAGAGCTGAATGCAGCTCTTTCCATTTAAAAGACTTTTTGCAGAGCAGCTTTTATATTTAAGGATTTTGTGAAGACTGTAAAAGCATACAATATGAATCAAGTTGTAGAAGCATGAGAGTTTCTAGTGTTGTATACTTATTTGTGCAAGATTGGTTCAGACTTCTGATAATAAGAGATTACGTATCACTTTATTGTTGTTACTGTATATAACACTCTTCTGTACAATATATCATTAAGGAGAGGAGGGAGGACAGGGAGAATTCTTAATTTTGTTAAATATGGAGCTACTGAAATTATCTGAGGTAAAAAAGAAAACCACAGCACTTTTTGTTCTAGTCAAGGCTGTGTCCATGTCTCTATGTTATGTGTATTTTTGTTATGCTGTGAAACTAATGGTGTTTGATTAGGTTCTTGTGCTTTGCTGTCAGTCTTGCTTTGGGCAAATGACTTATGCTCTGCTTTTGTTTTCCGGTGTAAAACACTACTACTGTTTCTTCTTTGAACTGTTAGTAAGCTGGAGTCAGTATAAGGTTTTCTTTGAAGCTTCAACCTCTGCCTGGAGTTCTTTACTAAAAAACTGCCCTTTTCCTACTTTGTTATATGCAACCTGCCCTTTAGGAGTATAGGGGATGTTCCCAGCTGCTTGTCAAAAGTGCTGCATGGCAACTCCTGAATTCAACCTGCAGTTCTCAAAATGTGATATACAAGGAAAGGTTTTCTGAATGCACTGGCCATAGAAAGTAGCTACTTTGCTTCAAGGGGAATTTATTATTCTGAGAACCTGCATTGTGTTAGTATCACAGAGGATACTATTAATTGCTCACAAAGTAAACGTGATTTTGGGGACTGTTACAGCCAATGGAATAGAGTAGTGGTATCAAATAACAGAAGTAAGGCAAGATAAATGGAAGCCTATTCTTGTTTTGGGGGAAAAAATGGTCACATTCCAAACTTGCTGTTTCCCAGGGTTCTTACAGAAGTGTATGCAAAATAAGCCTATTCTAAATCTGATCCTTAAGTACTCTATTTGGGGTGATATAATTTTGTTTTGCTGCAAAATTAACACTCAAAAATGGAGAAAATAATTTTACATTTAGGAATGACCAAATTTAGTTTCTTATTGTGATATTATTCATTATTCTCTTAATCCATGGTTCCCACAAGTATCATGTTTCATTTTAAGAATGGGAACACAGACTGAAGTAGGGTCTTGGGATGGCTTGGGATGGGGTTTTGTTATGTCTGTATTTTGTCACTGACTAAAAGCCCTCGTGTGCTACCTGAAATATAATCAAATTTCTCATGAGATCTCTGTTCCTACTCTTTGAAAGCATTCTGTACTTTTGAAATTAGCTGCTAAAAAAAATGAGCATTTATCTCTATTATTTACAAGAGAATCTAGTCCACAGACTTATATGTGAATCTGTGGAATTTAAAGAAGAAATTCTCAAGTCTAGTTGTAGGGTCTATGACATTTAAAAAGGAAAGGGTATTTTCCTTTCAGATAAATATGCAACATTAGTCGTTTGGGTTTGCATAGCGAAAAGCAACTGTTTTGTGAGTTATAATAAATGTTCATTTGCTTACAGCTCTCTTAGCCTCAATTTCTGCACATCTAAACTTTCAGAGTAAATTAGGTATATTACTGTAGCTCAAGAAAACCAAGCAATAAAACAATTCTATATACTCTTTACCTGTGAAATTACCTGTAATGTGCTTTCTTTTACCACTAATTAAGAGCTACAAGAAGTAAGTTATTGCTCCTATTTAAGCCTTGGCTTTTTGTGTGGTTTGCTCTTGGTGGATGGCAGGCAGAAAAACGGGCTCAACAGGAGCAAACCGCAGCTCAGTGCTGCACTCCAACTGGGTGGAGTAAGCTCTTCTGAGGCCACGGTTCAACAGCAGATTGAATCTGGCTTTAGGGCTCCCACTTTTAATCAAGAATGTTGCAGCTACATGGTGGTAAGCAATGATCCAGTACAAACATATTCTGCTAACTCAACAGTTTTCTGGGAATTTTGACAAGTTAACATTATTGTCAGGCTTTATGCCAGATTGACTATTATCTGTTCTGCTATATGTGTCACGTAACCTCTGTAGAGCATAAAACTATCACAGAGGCTATATTGTCTGCACCATCTAATTTGAGGGGAAAATGTCGTTGTGTTCTCATGTCTAATACAAATCAAATCTGTATTGCAGTGCACAGATCCAGTATTAATGGTTATGGAACTATAGCTGGAGAACACATTTTCTGACTGACTTTTGTATCCTGACTAGATGTAGGCAAGATGAACATAAATCTTTGCAAAAGACCTTCAGCACAGTGCTTGCATACATACATGCACAGTATAAAAGCCTGGGGAAAACATAACATTCTGTAAATTTGAGTGGGACAGAGTGAGTGGTGTCTTGCATTCCTTGTAACTCACTGCCTTTTATCCTGTGCTCTTTTTGTATTCATCACACCTCAGAAAAAAATATGCTTATTTAAGTAGAGTTTAGAAATGCATACTCTAGAACTGTTGGGTTCCCTCTATTACTAATGAAGTATTGGGAAAAGGCAATTTTTATTTTGCAACAGATTATTTTTTATATCAGTGCAGCTTAACAACACTTGGATAATACTGTGAAAATCAGTAAATAGAAAATGCTTACCTTTGGTTGTGATTTATTATGCTTGATCTAAAGAATAGCTTTCCCTTCAGTTTACACTCAATTTATTTCTGCTTGTGTTGCTGACAACATTACAGCTGCAATACAATGTTGTGTTTTCTGTCTGAATTGATACATACCTGTATAACATGTCAGACTGGGTCTTTTTTAAAATATCAGATTGAATCAGAAGTTAACAACCTAGTTTTTCTCAAGCAGTGATGAAATTTATAGTGCAATGTAACTTACTGAATGGTGAAGACTTTTACTTCTGAATTTGTATACAAAGAAGCTAATAGCAATGACTGAGTAAATGGTGTAAAGAGGATTCTTCAAAGCAAATATATGATGGTAAGCCCGTGAGTATACCATTCTTTAGAAATATTCTATGGAAAGCTCTGTTAAAATCGAGATTTATAATTTCTTCTGAGTACAGCATTTTAGGAAATGATGTCCAGATCCTGGGGATGATGAAGAGTTTTATTTAATCCATCTCTTCCTAGCAATTCTAAGACTTCAAGTATGATTTCAGCTTTAATGACATCANATTTGGTTGGTTTGGTTGTTTTTGATTTGGGCAAGAAAAGGCTCAAGAATGAAATCTGGTCTCTGATGTATTTTTTCCACTTTTTCCTTCCCTCTGTAGCATAACCATGGTTTATTTGCAGTTTAATATTTTTTCTTTCCATGATTCGCTTTATTCTAATTTGGGAGACAGGGATATAAGAAGAATGGCAGCAAATGGGGAATTGAACTGTTAGGAGACCTCCTGAATAGCCAATGGAAATTATAGAAACTGATTTCTGCAGGCTTCTAGCAGTCATTTTCATTATCTTGGTGCCCTTGCCTTAAATTCTCCTAGACTGAAAACAGGAACAAAACTCATTTAAACACTATAAAATGATAAGCAGGGATAAAATGTGCTTGCATACACATATGCATGCTTATATACACATCTATTTTCCTCCCTTTTTTGGGAATCCATTGCTATCATCTTTTACATTTTAGCATTGGTAATCATGCAAATCATAAAATCACTGAATTTGTTTTTCTCACACCATATAAATTTACCTTCATTCTTATTTATAATAATGTAATAGCTAATCAGCTGCTTTCTTCTTGACTCATTTTAACCAAAATTAATAGATGCATATGCATAACAGAGTATTAGCAGAGAAAAAGAGTTCATATTTTTATGTGACAGGTACAACTATTTTCAGTTGGTCAAAAGTTGGAAAGAATTAAGTATCCATTCTATATATTTGAAATTGAAACTGTTGCATTTTGAGTGACAGGCAAAAGACTAGTACATATATTTCTCATTTCCCTACTGTACTTAGCATAATTTGCATTTCACAGAGTATTCAGAATTGGAAGAGACTCACAAGGATGGAGTCCAACACTTAAGTGAGTGGCCCATACGGGGTTCAAACCCACAACCTGAGTACTAATAGCACTTTGTTCTAACCAACTGAGCTAATCTCGGGGTCAAAGCAAGGGTTATCTTTAAAATTGTCACAAAAAGTTGTAAGTTATGAGCAGTTGATTTTTTTGTTTGTTTTGTTTTGTAATTGGCAAACTGTGAATTAAACAGGAATTCATTTTCAGAAACACATAATCTCTTGCTGTGAAAGAAATTCTCATCTTAAGTGTCCATAACATGCTCTTTGGTTGAAAGACCTAGAGTAGATATCAGTATTACCTACTTCCAGTTTGTGCTGGAGGTTATGTATATAGAGTGAGGATACACTTTCAGTGGTGGGTCTCTTTTTATATATAAAAACACCCCAACTATCTACCAAAATTATATGCATAGAATTCCATAGTGACTTGTTGTCAGTGCAATGCCTCCCTTCCGAAGTCAGAGGAGAGAACGCATACTTTGATAGGTACTAAGAAATGTAGTTATGTTAAACTGGGAGGTAAGTATACCCTTCAATATGTAATCTTGAGTACTTTGCAAAGTGAATAATATTCTTATTTAGAAACAAGAGGAAAATATACTGTTAAAAAAAAGAGGTAAAAGGCTTCTGCTGAACCACAGATAATATATTCAAAAATATTTGTATTTATTTAAGAAACACAAATATATGGAAAATATATGGAAATAACATGGACACAGGCCTTTGAAAATAATGGACAAATAATCCTTTTTACTGTTTCTTTGTTCATTACAGCAAGCAAACATATATATGAATGTCTCATGTTTGCATTAAAAAAAGAAAACATAATTAGGAGAAATAAAATATTTGACAAAGTGGTATGTATCAAAGTGGTATGTATCAAAGTGGTATTGTGCTTCCTTATTCTAACAGTATTTATTCTGAGTTTTGAGGTTCAATGGTATTCAACATAATGAAGCTATTTACTTTATGTTTTGTATCATCAGTCAGTGGGAAAAATATCAAGATTTTTGATATTGCAAGCATGTTTACATCCATCTACCATCAGCCTTTATAGTCCCATCACATCATACCTATATCAACTAAGTTCTAATATGACAAATATAAAAATGTATTTTACATGTAAATTTATAATTTTTTTGTACAGTAGATGGATGCCAGCACTCTTAGCTGAGTTTTAAACAATAACCGGGTTTAGATGTGGTGTTTCAAGACACTGCATCTATGGTCTTTCCTTTTCTTTCAAATAAACACCTTCTGTAAGTTCAGAATGTGAGCATCCCTAATCTTTTGACATTTTTGTGTGGAATTTTAAGCACTGGGTATTACTTGCATTGTGCCTTACTGTAATAGAGGCTACATTGATAGGAATATTATTATTGAGAACAATATTCCTCCTGAGTTCTGCATAAGTAATACAGCGAACAGATATGCAGTATTTTAATCAAATACTTATCTTGCATGGTGTGATATGTTTTTTGCTGCTGTTAAATAAACATGAGTGGTGAGTATTGGAAATCATGCATGTTCAAACTACATTTCACTCTTGACTTTTACCTTTTGTCCTTTACTAATAGTGCTGTCTGGACTGATTGTAATTTTGAATTAAAAAAAAAAAGGCCATTTGTTTGGATACTAAATGTGCTATGACATTTTACTACTATTTGGGTGCTCTGCCTTCTAGTGTCTGTGTTATGTCAGTTAGTTCCTGTTTTGGAGCCTGAAAATACTATTCTGCAATCTTTATCTATGTTCAGACTCACATCCTGTAATCAGATTTGATACACAGAGCCATGGGTCTCTGTGTATTGTATTGCTCTATTTATCTATCTTGGTCAGTGTGTATTATCAAGGGCCATAGTTGTAAAGTGGCTTGTAATTCTTTACAGTGGAAGATATTTTATGATATAATTTTGGGGTTTTTTTAAGAAAAATCTTCTGTTGTGAGGACACAAAGTGATGTAAACACTGAGTAAAGTCCTGCATCAGACAATTTCCAAGTGTAAGAATTATGAACTGAACCATATTTAAAATGCAAAGTTTTAAGAATATCAGTAGTTCAAAGCAGAGTAGAAGAGAAAATAAATACTTGGATGTCACTGCAATTATGAAATGTGTAGTATATGAAGTAATCTGATGCTAATAGTCAAATTTGTGACTGTCAGCCCATTGTTTTCATGGGGTTTCTTTCAGATATGCCATTTAAGAATGTATTTTGCTTGTTGTTGGTTTTATTTTTTTCTTTTAATGCAGCTATCATTATTGCCTTAACCAGAGGGTTTTTTTGCTAAATGCTGACTTATAACTCCAAGCTGACAAAAAGTACTAGTGTTCCCAAATTTTTGGTTTACCCTCAGGAACATGTCTTCAGATTTATCTGTTATTGTGTATATTAAACCTGTTATTCGTTTGAGTCAGATTAGTGCAAATTGTGTTAGAAGGTAGAGATTAATATACTATATCAGTGGAATTCAAGATGTTTTTAGCAAATACACAGATAAGGCAGCTTCTACTTCAGTTGTATTTGTTTCTCCTGAAACAGTTGCGTTTTAGTACTATTTCTAACAAAGCTACATCTGCTTTACATTTAGAGTGTTCAGAAATGCCAGCGAAATTGCTTTTTGTAATCCTCTAAAATACTGATGCTTGTGCTAAACCCCCCCATCTGTTTGTTTACTGAAGATTCATCAGGCCAGGTACAGATGTTAGTTGTACAAGATCTTCCCTAGAGTGGAGTTTTAATTAAAACAACTCTTTTTACCCCAGCTGTCAATGCAACCCATATGAAAAGCAGGAAGTTTGTTTTTAGGAAAGAGATGAATGTTTATCTTGTTCTAAAGTCTATAACCACAAAATAAAATGAAGCATTGAACTTTTTACTCCTCTAAATTCTTTTCTCCCTTACCAGTTTGTCCTTTGTCTGTTTGCAAAAGTCATCTTAGCACTGTCTAAAGCTTGCTTTCTTCATAAATGGATCACAATGCACATTGATTCCATTCAACTGGAAAATATTTTGCAGGAAAATTTTTAAGATTGTTTTAATCTAATCCCTGCTTTACAGATAAGGGGAGTTGTACAGCACCTTCTACAGCACCTTCTATTTTGGGGCATTTTTTTGGTGTTTTTTGCTTGGTTTTATATCTCAAAGTTTCTTATTGAGTCAAACCTTTCTTTCTTCAAGCTGGAAGGTAGTTGAATATTAGCTTAGAAATACAGAAAAAGTTGAAGGTGTTTGGAAAACAAAACAAAAAACCTGCTTTCTAGGTAAAGCTAATTTAAATTCTTATTTACCTGCCCCCAGTATTGCCTCATGGAAAGACTGGAGTTGAAATGTCTTGTGATCTGAACCCAATTATTCTGGTTTAATCACAGCTGACAACATGTGCCTGCCCATTCCCCTGCCCCACTCTGAATAGAATTGGAAGACTAAAAGTGAGAAAACTTGTGGGTTGAGATAAAGACAGTCCTTGCCATGGGCAGGCAGGTGTTCAGCCATCCCCCAGAAAGCAGGGCTTTATCATGCATAATGGTGACTTTGTAAGACAAATGCCATCCCTCCAAATGTCTCTCTTTCCTCTTTTTTCCCTAGCTTTATATGCTGAGTGTGAGGCCACAGGGTATAGAATATCCCTTTGGTCAGTGGGAATCAGCTGTTCTGGTTCTGTGCTCTTCCCAGATTCTTGTGAACCCCCAGTCTTCTCATTGGTGGGACGATTCAAGAAGCAGAGAAGATTTTGACACTGTAGGCACTGCTCAGTAATAACAAAAACATTTCTTTATTGTCAACACTGTTCTCAGGACAGATCCAAAACATAGCCCTATNAAATGCCATCCCTCCAAATGTCTCTCTTTCCTCTTTTTTCCCTAGCTTTATATGCTGAGTGTGAGGCCACAGGGTATAGAATATCCCTTTGGTCAGTGGGAATCAGCTGTTCTGGTTCTGTGCTCTTCCCAGATTCTTGTGAACCCCCAGTCTTCTCATTGGTGGGACGATTCAAGAAGCAGAGAAGATTTTGACACTGTAGGCACTGCTCAGTAATAACAAAAACATTTCTTTATTGTCAACACTGTTCTCAGGACAGATCCAAAACATAGCCCTATACTAGCTACCATGAAGAAAATTAACTCCACCCCAGCTAAAATCAGCACACAAACCTAGGTAGCCCAGGTTGCTAAAATCTTTTAATTCCCAAATCCCTTCTGATCTTCTACCACTCCTACTAATACTAACCTTCTGCTTTCTCAGCCCCAGCAGAAGCTAAGTACAACAGGTGAACTTGTCCTCAAAAATGTTTACCACAAAAATGGATTACTTTAATGCTAGTGAATACCTGTGTTCTGTCATCTTTCAATTGCTTTTAAAGAACTGTCTTCAAGTTTAAAAAAAACGTACAAGAAAATGTCTAGTTTTTGCACCATTAGTTTATGTCAACTCAAGAAGTTAAGAACTTTAAATAGTCTCTGCTTCATCATCAGTTTTTATTCTTTGACTGTAGACTATGGGTCTGACTAATGAATTTTTGGTCTCTTTTTTTTTTGTTGGTGTTTTTTGTTTTTGCGGTGGAATTAGTTTCATTTGAAAAATCCTCCTCACGATTGTTTCATTCTGTTGTCACTCAAACTCCTACCTGTCTTGCTGTGTTAGCAATGGATCTGCAGTTCCTTTGTAATTGTTCCAAAAAGCTTATGTGGTTGCTGTCTGCTTTTGATCTTTTCACCAGAGATGAATGAGAGTTGTATGTATCCTTTATAAATACTTTTCTACTCCTGTGTTTAGCCTGAGTTGCTTCAGGGCACTGAGTTTGCAGGTACCTTAAAAACCATGCTAAATATGTTTTCAACTTAATTATGTATTTTATTATTTCTATCTATAATAGATGTGCTGAAATATCATGTCCTTATGATCTAACAAGGCTTAATACAAAGGAGGAAGAGCAAGAAAGACAGTACAGCAGAATTGCTGCAGCTATTGTACTGCCTTAGCCTGCCATAGAACCACATCTTGTGTTCAGTGCCATGTTTCAAGACTGAAGAACTATCTGGCTCAAAACACAAAGCTTGGGGCTTTTTGTCATTTGGTTAGGTTTTTTATTATTATTATTTGAACACATTTTAAGTTGGATAATGAAAGAAACTTATGTATAGCTGTAGCAGATGAGAGATGAGCAGATGAGCTGTGGTGTTGAAGATTGGTTTATAGTATCTGAAAGCCAAGATATTGTGGAAAAGCTGGTTCACTCTTGCTTTTGAAAAGGAAGCCAGAGAAGAGTGACAGACTTGGCAATTCTCAGTGCCGTGAGGCTTTGTGTGGTACATCTTACTTGGAAAACCTGCTTGATGTTTGACTCTAAATGGGGATATTGTGACTGAGGTGCAGGAGCTGCTGCTTTGCCTTATTAAATCTCATACAGCTGGCATCATCCTGTTGACCTATAGTCCTAGAAAAGAGCATATTTGTTGTCATCTAGTTATGAAGGTCATCCTTTGTGCAGGAGGAAACTGTTTTCAGTCCTTGCTTTCAGCCTATGCACTTCATTCCCTTATTCAAATCAAGAATGTGTTTGGGATTGCTGTGTTTGTGCCAGTTAGTTGATAAATCCTGAAAACACAGGCTGGAGCAAGAATCCATAATGCTTAAGTATGTTCAACACTTACATTCCTAAAAAAGTTTTCATGGATAGAACTTGAGATCCTATAGACCCTTGGTCACCCAAGAATGTTAGGAACTGTGCTTTCTGATATCTTCTAAAGAGTATTGCATTAGGTTACTCAGGAGGTACTGATACTCTCTCCAGTTCCTCATGTAACTGAAGTTTTTAACTTCTTCAAAATAAGATAATTAATTTCCCACATAGCATAAGTGGATATGTGTTTATCTAATGTGTAGGAAATACAGTATTCTATTCAAATTTATCTTTCTTATATTTTGGTTCTTGAGTAGCTATGCTGAGAGTCTTAAGATGCTTAAGCCTTAGATGCTTAAGATCATTTGAAAATGTGACCTTTTTTCTTTTTTTTTAATATAGCTTTAAATTTGAAAAGAATGTATTTTAGCACTTTTCTACACTTGTGGAATCAGTGTTTGTGTGCAATGCTTTTAAAAAAATTGACACAAATCAAATTGCAAGAATATTTCTGACTAGTTTTTTGGCTAGGAAGCTTTTCAGTTCCTTTGTTTTCTGCATAAGCAAATACTATTTTTTGTTTCTTCAAAGCAGGATTCATACACGGCGGACATAAGGGAATGTCCTTTCACCCACACAGTTCGTAGAGTGAGAATGTAGTAGGGTTATGTACCCTTTTAAGTACTGCCCAATGTGTATTATTTCAGGTTTTAAATACCAAGGGTGTTTTAATTGTTTATTAATGTGCTGGTTTAGAGGTAAACCAGCAGGAGAAATGGACTCACCACAAGAGAGATTTTAAGTCAGAGTTACAATTTATTTAAAGATATTACCATAAATTCACTGACACAAAGAGACAAACTACTTCCACCTCACCAAAACCCAACAGTATAACCCAGTGTCCCGGGGCACAAACCCAAAGGGGTTTGTTAGCCCTGGTGCTGAGACTCACCTGGTTCCACCAAGTCCTAAGCAAAAAGAAGTGAAGAACCTGTTGGTGCAGCTGATGGCTGTGGTCTGGTCAGGAGTGATGGTTGTAGTCCGGTCGAGAGTGGTGGTTTCCTCCTGTCGAGGTCCTGCTGCTCCTCTGGATCTGATGAGGCGTGCGCAAGTCCTTCTGAGCCCCGTTATATACCCTCAGGGAGCACCCAGTCCCTCCCCCAGGGCGGGGACTCACACAATGGGTGATTAACTCTATGAGTCATGGGGTATTGGTGAACCGGTGATGGCCCATTAGCACCCACGCCCCCTCAGGCCGGGTGTGGAGGTGCTAACAGCTTCCTGGGCAGAAACTGCAAATGGTCCATTGTTCTTGGGGAATGAATAGAGGGTGTAGAATACACAGCTTTAATCACCCCCACACAGTGATAACTGGTCCCTCCTGCTGAACTAGGACAATTAACAACACCTTAAACTGTCTGATTAATTCCCATTATGAAGAAATTCTCTAAAATTATTTTTCATAATATCATAAATGTGGGGGTTTTATGCAGACTATTAAAAAATCACTAGAGAATGTTTTTGAGTAGGCATTATCTAAGAGGAGGCTTATTCTTTACATAAGCTTTTTTTTAACACAGAATCTTCTCATTTGGGATAGCATGTTGTTGGAGGCAGATCTAGGAATATATGGCATGTGTTTGTTCTCTAGTGACTTCAGGGATCAATTTTACCTTCAATATCCATTTTTGCATTATCAAATTACTTTATTGTTGAAGACTACTCTTTTCCTTTCTTTACAGGCTGTTATGAGCAGGTTCTTTAAAATTATTAGGGAGATTACTCCATCTGAGTTAAGGTGCAAATGAGACCATATGCCAAAGTCAAGAGTACAGATTTTTATTTAACAGTAAACATGAGCTAGAGAGAGATAGAAATAAATAGAAAGAAGAGACAAATGGAGAGAGAAAGTGACAGAGGCAGATTATGTAGAATAAATATCACCACTCTGAATTCTGGCAGTGTCCCATTGATCATCTTCTTGTGGTCTTCTCATTTATGAGAGTCCCAGTCTTGTCAAGTGATGGTTGTAGTTTGCATCTGTCAAGAGAAGCCCATGGTGGTAAGGAAAGTCCAGTGTGGTGAGTGAAGGAAGCCCATACGGTGATGGAAGAAGTGCATGGCTTTTTATTATGCTCAGGCAATGTAGAGCCTGGGGTGTGGAGTTTTACAATGGATGATGTAATACTTGATCACAGGACAGTCTTTGGCACCTTCTAAGACATTACGGCTGGCTATTATGTCAGTGCAGGTGTGTCCATTATGGCAAATCACCAGGGATGAATACCACTACTCCTTGCGTCCCCAGAGGGGAGTTGTCACAGCTGAATCATTTTTGTAAGGAAAAGAAAACACTACTTTGCCTTGCAGGATTTTCCTCTTTCCTTACCTTGTTTACCACCTGGCTTATAGCCTGAGGTGTCAGATATACATGCCCTCAGCACTAGGGAAGCCACTTTGCTGATTGTTTGAACCATTAGCATTAACAGCCCAGTCTTTCACAGGAGAGAATGTACAATGAGTCTGTGGGCTATTGTCGCGATCCTTTTTTAGGAGAGAAAGGACTGGCACACTCTCCGAGGGTGAAGTGAGAATGGCAGTTTATTGATGGGAAAGGACCACTTATATAGGGTCTGAGGGGAAGGTTCTGGAACATGGATGGGGTATACCCATATAAGGGAAATGTGGGGGAGGGACAGAAACCATATAAGGAAATAGGTAGGAGGGGACCATCATAAAAGGAAAGGGTGCATTGCATCAAACATCAGCCAATTGGTAACTGGGGTACAAATGACCGATAGGGGATCAGGATAAAACAACCAATCAGAACAATCATATAATAGAACCGTGATTATTCCTAATCTAATACGATGGATATCTGTCTAAGCTACCTGAACAATAAAAACTATTGAAACTTGTCAGATCCTGGTTCATCTTGATGGTTCTTTTCTTTCCCACTAAGCACAGGTCTCTTTTTGTTTCTTTTTCTTCTTTTTGTTTCTTTTTCTTCTTTATGTTTCTTTTTCTTCTTTTTCTCTCACTCAGTGTACCTTGCCGGGCATTCCCCGACAGGCTATGGCCTCCTCCCAGCCTTGAATACTTCTTAAACCTGACATGAGTAGACAATAGTACCACCTTTATCTGCCATCAGGAGGCTTAACTCACAGTCCAATTGCCTGAAGTTCAGGAGG
>WBMV01000300.1:93662-281397 GCA_013396655.1 Campylorhamphus procurvoides | reverse complement strand
TACCCTCAGGGAGCACCCAGTCCCTCCCCCAGGGCGGGGACTCACACAATGGGTGATTAACTCTATGAGTTATGGGGTATTGGTGAACCGGTGATGGCCCATTAGCACCCACGCCCCCTCAGGCCGGGTGTGGAGGTGCTAACAGCTTCCTGGGCAGAAACTGCAAATGGTCCATTGTTCTTGGGGAATGAATAGAGGGTGTAGAATACACAGCTTTAATCACCCCCACACAGTGATAACTGGTCCCTCCTGCTGAACTAGGACAATTAACAACACCTTAAACTGTCTGATTAATTCCCATTATGAAGAAATTCTCTAAAATTATTTTTCATAATATCATAAATGTGGGGGTTTTATGCAGACTATTAAAAAATCACTAGAGAATGTTTTTGAGTAGGCATTATCTAAGAGGAGGCTTATTCTTTACATAAGCTTTTTTTTAACACAGAATCTTCTCATTTGGGATAGCATGTTGTTGGAGGCAGATCTAGGAATATATGGCATGTGTTTGTTCTCTAGTGACTTCAGGGATCAATTTTACCTTCAATATCCATTTTTGCATTATCAAATTACTTTATTGTTGAAGACTACTCTTTTCCTTTCTTTACAGGCTGTTATGAGCAGGTTCTTTAAAATTATTAGGGAGATTACTCCATCTGAGTTAAGGTGCAAATGAGACCATATGCCAAAGTCAAGAGTACAGATTTTTATTTAACAGTAAACATGAGCTAGAGAGAGATAGAAATAAATAGAAAGAAGAGACAAATGGAGAGAGAAAGTGACAGAGGCAGATTATGTAGAATAAATATCACCACTCTGAATTCTGGCAGTGTCCCATTGATCATCTTCTTGTGGTCTTCTCATTTATGAGAGTCCCAGTCTTGTCAAGTGATGGCTGTANATGGTTGTAGTTTGCATCTGTCAAGAGAAGCCCATGGTGGTAAGGAAAGTCCAGTGTGGTGAGTGAAGGAAGCCCATACGGTGATGGAAGAAGTGCATGGCTTTTTATTATGCTCAGGCAATGTAGAGCCTGGGGTGTGGAGTTTTACAATGGATGATGTAATACTTGATCACAGGACAGTCTTTGGCACCTTCTAAGACATTACGGCTGCCTATTATGTCAGTGCAGGTGTGTCCATTATGGCAAATCACCAGGGATGAATACCACTACTCCTTGCGTCCCCAGAGGGGAGTTGTCACAGCTGAATCATTTTTGTAAGGAAAAGAAAACACTACTTTGCCTTGCAGGATTTTCCTCTTTCCTTACCTTGTTTACCACCTGGCTTATAGCCTGAGGTGTCAGATATACATGCCCTCAGCACTAGGGAAGCCACTTTGCTGATTGTTTGAACCATTAGCATTAACAGCCCAGTCTTTCACAGGAGAGAATGTACAATGAGTCTGTGGGCTATTGTCGCGATCCTTTTTTAGGAGAGAAAGGACTGGCACACTCTCCGAGGGTGAAGTGAGAATGGCAGTTTATTGATGGGAAAGGACCACTTATATAGGGTCTGAGGGGAAGGTTCTGGAACATGGATGGGGTATACCCATATAAGGGAAATGGGGGAGGGACAGAAACCATATAAGGAAATAGGTAGGAGGGGACCATCATAAAAGGAAAGGGTGCATTGCATCAA
The DNA here is from genome assembly GCA_013396655.1 of Campylorhamphus procurvoides. Lineage (NCBI taxonomy): Eukaryota > Metazoa > Chordata > Aves > Passeriformes > Dendrocolaptidae > Campylorhamphus > Campylorhamphus procurvoides. The sequence goes on along the minus strand of WBMV01000300.1, from coordinate 279,760 downwards.
ACATCAGCCAATTGGTAACTGGGGTACAAATGACCGATAGGGGATCAGGATAAAACAACCAATCAGAACAATCATATAATAGAACCGTGATTATTCCTAATCTAATACGATGGATATCTGTCTAAGCTACCTGAACAATAAAAACTATTGAAACTTGTCAGATCCTGGTTCATCTTGATGGTTCTTTTCTTTCCCACTAAGCACAGGTCTCTTTTTGTTTCTTTTTCTTCTTTTTGTTTCTTTTTCTTCTTTATGTTTCTTTTTCTTCTTTTTCTCTCACTCAGTGTACCTTGCCGGGCATTCCCCGACAGGCTATGGCCTCCTCCCAGCCTTGAATACTTCTTAAACCTGACATGAGTAGACAATAGTACCACCTTTATCTGCCATCAGGAGGCTTAACTCACAGTCCAATTCCCTGAAGTTCAGGAGGCATATTCAGGCAGGGAGTGGGCTTGGGTGATCTTAACAATGTTTAAGCCATAAACCATTTCAGTGTGTCATTCAGGCAGACAGATGTGCTGCAGTATGCCCAGCTCCTATCCGCATCTCTAAAACTCTTTAGAAATATCAGTTTCACAACACCTTCAGGGTCTTACTCTTGCACTTTCTAAATTCATGACAGCATGTTTAGCTAATTCCCTTACTCCTTCACAACCAGATAGATGAGTGAAAACATGTTCTTAAGCTGTTTAGGGACCCTGTAGACTAACCAGCAAGCTAAGCCCCAGAGCTAACTCTCAAGCTGTTCCTCAGTAAAGGCTGCCTCTTCAGCTGGTGATGTGGGAAATTCAATATCATAAATATTCAGTATTTATTTAAAAAGGGCAAAAGGTGTGGAGAAGTTCATATAGAATGATTGTAGAAGCCTCACTTTCACAGGTTAAAAATCCCAGCTCTGAAGTAGTACATAATAATGCCCCTCTTTTCAACTCAGATACTCCTTATAATAATGTGTGTGTGTGTATATATATATATACATAAATATTCCAGTATTGAAATCGCCAAGTTGTATCATGTGTGTGTTTTAGATTTCATTTTAGAAGAAGAGCAGTGAATACCTTTGAAAGGAATCTTTGGTGCGCTCTAATAAGTATTGCACATTGGGGTTATTTCTGAGACACCAGAATTTTATTGTATGAAAGCCAGGTTTTTGTGTAAAGGTTTGTAGACCAATTCAAGCATTTTGAGAGGAAAAAAGGCAAAATAATTGTTGGAGCTGTAAAAGGGACAGCTGCATGCATACGGTGTTAGGTGAGCAAATTAAGTAATTTTCAAAGCACTGTGTTCCTAAGGATTGGTTCTTTCTAGATATATGAATTACTACTAATGATATCTAATTGTTTTCTAAATTCTGGCTATATAAAGCTTCCCACTGTGGAAGAAACTGGAAAAATCAACCTGAAAGGTGCCTTTTCTTCAGTTTGTGCACTTATTTTGAGTTTGAACTAATTTTTTAGTTTAGTTCTGTTTCTCAGCCACCTACTTATGTTCAGGGAGAAGAGGACAGACAGGGTAATTTGCATGATAAATACAGGCAACAGCACTTCTAGAATACTCAGTAGTAGTCTCTTACAGATAGACTACTTCTAATATGTCATGCTTAAAGGTTGCTAGAAATTTATGATTAGTAAGATCTGGCTAAGGAATTCTGATTGGTTCAAGCAAAATAACAGTAGTACTTAGTAGTACATCCTGTAGGAAAGATTTCACTAATTCATAATTACTTTAGTGCTTATATCTTTAGTCACTTTAGATGTTTTGTAATTAAAATATTCAAAGATATTAGATTAGGTTTTGTCTAAGTCTGTCTAAGAATGTAAGTTTTGTTTTAGTGGAGGGAACAGAAGATTTGTATATAAACTCATCTTAAGTAGCATAAAAGTCCACATTTCAAGCTCAATATGCTGAGAAGACAGTCATGATTTAGCAAAATATGAAAACCTGAATGTTATGCAAATGAAATTATAATAACTGAGAATATAACAGTTCTCTTAATTTCATCATGGTGCTGACCATTTTATATTTCTTTTTCATACCTTCTCCATAGTGCAATTGAACTGAATAATGCAAGAGGATTTTTTCATATGTTTTATTTATGTCCTTAGTCTTGTATCCTTGGCAAATTTTTTTGTTGTTTTCTGGATTTGTTGGTTCGCTGGTCTTTTATATTTCTCTTTGGGGTTTTTTGGGTAGTTTGGGATGGATTTTTATTTCTTGGTTTTGTTTGTGGCTGTGTGGCTTTTTTATTGTTATGAGATTGTTTTATATATTTTGAAGTAATATATTGTATGTAATGCAAATTTTTCTCTTGGAGTTTTACTTGGTTTCTGCATGCCATGGCATCACTTATCTTGATCAGCTATGCTACTTTGTGTCACAAGGAAATACAAAAAACTTAATCATCATTTAGAGAATTGGATAATAACTATTTACAGAGACATAAACTGAAGTTAAACTAAATATGGGTAGCTAAGGCTATGTCTGTAGGTGTGTGCATTTCCATTCAGGTGGGGCATATGCTTGTGAGCCTCTTCACTTAAGATATCTCAGTTTGTGTCCCAGAGCAGTCATGGAGAGTATGGCTCAGTTCCTCGTAAAGAAAACTGATTCATGAAACAAACTCTGCGTTCCAGAGGTAGAGGAAATGCACACCAATATCTCTTGGGCATTCACACACAACACCAACTGGCCTGGGGTAAACCCTCATGAAATGGATGTAGTTGTGGGTGTGACTTCAGCACCAGCTGTGAGTGCATTCATCCTGTGTCATGTTAGGTATACTAGAAGAGGCATTTTCTGTCCGTCAAGTTCCCTTAGAAAGGCTACCTTCTTAGTCAAAATTAGTGTTTCTAAATGTTATCTCAAAGTATTTGTAGTTATGAAGAAAATTTCTCACTTTTCTTGAGGAATCTGGGACTTCAACATATACATGTCTTTGAAATGTTCTGTAATATCTTACTGTACTGTTGTCAGTAACCGCTAGTAGAAAGCTGGGGCACAGAGCAATTACTAATTGCTAATTGCTCTAGCATACGCTTCTTTGTGGCTTACCTTTAGCCTGGGTGTACAATAGGATAAGTTAGAAGGTGAAACAGGCATCATACAGGATTCACCAGCACTTGGAATTGGTGGCACAAATCTGTTTGGTTGCTATTTCATGGATTGCTTAACACAAAAATTCATTAAGTCCTTGCGCAAGGTAAAGGGTCACAGGTAAACTTTATTTTCTTCCTCATCTAGAAAATAGTGGCTTTTCTTTACTGTGGCACAACTTTTGGAGAATTTTTCTCATGTGACTGCCTTTCCTAAAATTAACCTCAAGCATGATCAGGGTTAGAGAAGGCTACTTAGATCTCAGTAGTAGTAGGGAACTGCATCAGAAGTGGGAATTGTCATAGCAGATAATTATTAAAAGAAGGTAACATCAATTTATTGGGAGTGGTTTTAAAACAAATTGCTAGCAGCTGAGTTCTGAAGGAATGTTTGAAGGTTCAGCTTCTGTTAAAGCTGTGTGGCTTATCAGACCTGTCATCCAAGACCTGGAAGACTCCATAGATTCAAAGAGGGGGCTCCATCAGTTTTGTCTGTGTGTTTTGTCTGCGTGTTCAGGCCCACTTAAAGTACCTGGACAGTTCAACAGTGATTGGTTTAATGTCTATCACTGAAATAATTCAGGAAGTGGCTCACTGGGTCACTGGAGACTGGCATCAGCTCGAAGCTGGAATGCATCAATGGAAAAGATAGGATGCTGACAGCTTTGAACTCAAGTCCAAGTTTTAGGTGCCAAGGTCATTTACAGGTTTGGATTTGTGCGTCTCTGTCAGGTGGAACATTGTGGGGAAAAAACCCACAAATATTCAAAATAAGCAACCCTCACCCCATTGTCCTCCAACCAGCTCTACCCCCAAAATGCCAGAGCTTAATAATTCACATGGTTACCAGCAAACTTAGAATCAAGCAGTTCATAAACCTACAAAGGTGCAAGTCCCTGCCACTACCTACCCCCACGTAGTGTCACAAATACACCTCCTCTTCTGGGAGTGTATTTCACACACACACCCATGCTGGAGGTTAGTGCTTTTTGTGTGCCCTATAATCCACATGCTGGTGACAAAACAACTAGGCCTTTTGATGTGCAGATGGAGGTGTGAGGAGTCTTCCCCTACTTGTTACTGTGTTGTCACAACATCTGCTGGATGCTATCCCAGTGCCTGGAAGGATAGGTGACTCTAAGTGGAGGGGACAAAGTCAGTAGTTTCTATGACAAAATTCAAATCACGCTTTGTCTTCTAATAAATTTTCTTCTTTGTCCCTGCCATTGCAAATATTTATTATTCCTTTTCGCTTTTCTATAAATGACCCCTCAAAACCTCATTGTAATCTCTTGGTTGATGTTTAATCTGACCAATTCTTCTCTAGCATTATAATTTTTTGGGCAAATGTGCTGATAGGCAGTTCTGGATGATCCTTTCACACGCCCTTCACACTCTCATCCCTGCCACATCAGTTGCTGTTGCCTAGACCACATGAATAGTGGAAAACTAATTAGCCAAATGCCAGGGAACAGACCAAACTGTAAAGGATAACAATGAAGGTAGGTGAAAAAGGGTGCAAAACAAGACTTCTGTCTTTCAGCAGTGGAGATATTTTAAGTCATTCTTTTTACCATACTGTGCCCTGAGGCCCAAGTCTTCATTTGGTCTTAATTTTATATATTGCTATCTGCATTTGCAGATTTTTTTTTTTAACTTGTAACTTAATTAATTAGCTCTAGTCATTTTTCTTCCTTAGAGCTATTTGGTCACTTTGGAACTTTCTTTTATATAAATTTGTAATATGTGAGACAGCTGAAAGGATTCTTCTTATTTTCCAGGGGCCTTTGAATAAACTCCTTCTTTTCAGTTTTCTATCAGATTTTCAATGAGGTTTTTTTTTATTTTTTTTATTTTAATTAAGAAATCCTGCATTATTTTTTTAAAAAATATTACTATGTTGTAATATTTATTTCATTAAAGTTGAAACATTAAATGAGTCTTAATATTGTTTTAAAGTAAGCTTGTAAAGGTCATGGCATTTTTTGTGGAGGTAGGGGAGGAGAAAACAAGGAGCTTGTGCATAGAAATAAATGAGTGACTTAGGTTAGAAGCTAATTTACCTCTCCAGTGGACCTTATTATTTAATGTTTATAATGTGTGAGAGTATTCTGAAGACTAAAGTCTTCAAGGTCTCAGCTGACATTTACCTCATTTTTATAAATATTCATGGTTGCACCTATTTGTACGTTGCTATCTTTCTGTCAGGAAGCGGGAAGATGAACCCCAAATCTGCAGGTTTTCCCATAGAAAACAGTTGGAATGTATAACAGAGAAGCCTGAGATGTTTTTGATATGGAGAAGATGTTTCTGTTCACTTCAGAGCCTTAAGCAAGAAATGCTGGTCAATGGAAGGAGAGAAGATGCCAGCATTATTTATACACTAACATTGGTCCTTTAGCTGTCATCTCCATCTGAGCTGAAATAATCAGTTGAGAAGTTTTATCTCTCTGTGTTAATTTGAGTTGTAAAATGCTTACAAAAATATTCTAGAAATTACTCCTTCCCTCCCCATCCTCCATGCCCCCCACCAAAAAAAGAAGAAGAAGAAAACAGTAAAAGACTGCCTCTGTCTTTCTTCCTGCTGCCAGCTTCATTTGAGTCTGTAGTCCTGCCACTTCCCTTTTGGGATACCTTCAGAAAATTAGCCAAATAATTCATTATTATTCGGTGCAGCTCTTCATGGTTTGGGGAAATTGTGTCCTATTCTACCTAGTGAAATCAGCTTATTGAAGAGATCCAGTTAGTGCCATAAAAGGTACAAGAATAGAACAAGATTAGTTATGGCAAAGAAGGAAGAAAGAAGCAGAATAAGCATGGGAAGAGGAGTGAAGATGGACAAGTCTTTTTTTTAAAGTATCAAATTGTATGTTTAGATTTACTAGCTTTCAGAGAGTAAAATCAATCCAAAAAGGGTTCTAGTAGAGCTATCACAAGGTAGAAGGAGTGTCCCAAAGAAGAGATGAGGTACTTGAGGTGCTACTCTTTCAGTATTATTTGCCTTCTTTTCCTATTCTTGTTTTCCTTGTCATAAAGAGTATAATAGGTTTGTCTCAAAATTGTTCATCTGTATCATTTGGCTTTGCACAAAAAAAAAAAAAATCAAAACTTCATGGAGCAGATACTGTACACGTTATGTAGAATTAATCAAAAGCAAGCCCTTCAAAGAGACAAATGCAGCTTAAAGTCTGAATTTGGAAAGAACAGAAAGAGTCTGCTTCCTGTTGCTTTATAGAGGCAGAGACCTATCTTCTCTTGTTTTTTTTTTTTCCTTAAAGAGCTATCTTACTAAGGAGCATTGATTCAACTCACCCTGAATATTGTGGTAAACTATCTTTAAGGGTATGGTTGCTATTTTCTTTAAGGCTGCTACCTTAAAGCTGCCACCTTCAAGCATTGTGTGTCTCTTATACAAATGAAATATGATGTTGCAAACATCGTTGATGTCCCTGCTCATTGCAGGGGAGTGCAAATCACTTCTAATCCAAACAGTTCTATGATTTTAAATATACCATTGTTTCATCAGCCCTGCAGAGGCAACACATGGGGGGGGTGGGGGGCGGGGGGGGGTGTTGTGCTTGGTGAAAGGAGGATTAAATGTACTGCTTCTTATAAATATTAAGATATAAGTAGAATTAAAAATTAGTTCAGTTTCTTATCTTAGTCTTCATCCTACCTCAAATCACCAAATATCTGAAACATGGGAAAACGAGAAACAGTTTTACATAGTATTTATCACTGAGTAGCAGAAAGCTTATAACAAAATGGTTGTACACCTCTGTAAGCGAAACTTGAGAGTTTGCTGCAGTTAGGTTTAGGTTTTTTTTTTTCTGCTGTTGTTGGGTTTTTTGTTGGGGGGTTTTGGTGGGCTTTTTGGGGTTTTTTTTTGGACCTTGGAAAGGGATTTTTTCATTTGGTTTTGTGTGGAGTTAAGTAAATCTGCCTAATTGTAGACAAGTAGATATCTCACAGCTCTTTTCAAATATTATTTAATTACTATATTTAAATAATTAATTGCTCTCCTTTCCACAGCTACATATTTCTGAAAATGGGCTGGAGTGTCATTATTTTGTTCAGGAGCCTGTGAAGGATGATAGTTGCATAAAATACTTCAAGATGAAAGATTATGGTTTGGCAAAGTTTATAAGGACCTGGAGGGAAAAAAAAAAGTTAAAGCTCAAATTTGCCCAGTCTTGAGGCAGATGATGCATAATAAATGAAATAGTATCATAATCTTCTAGAAGTTACATGTATGCACATATATGTACTTTATAATAAAATAGAAAATAACAATCAGATGACTGGATTAAAAGGTATATCTTAATTGTAACAGGTTCATTAAGTTATGTTTTTAGTTATCTTTCATTAGGTCCCATCATAACATTCAATTTCTTCACTGAGTAAAAACCCCACTCTTTTGAATGTATTTGAATAAGTAAAGCTAGATTTGGCAACAAAATATTTAATCAAAAATTGCTAATATAAGTCTGGTGATAACTTATGTGGCTTGAGAGTTTTCTAATTCCTGTTTTTCATCTGACATACCTGTTCCTGTTAGCTTTTATTTCCTGCTTTTGTCTCACTTCAATATTTTTCGGTTTTATCAGTGTAATTGCACAAGAAGTTCACAAAAACAACAGTTTTGCAAAGGATTTGGAGGACATTCTTCTTCATGATTATTATTATCATTATTAATATTACTATTATTTTGTGAGATTGTGGTATTGTTTTACACAAATCATAGTTGATATACACCACTCTTGATTGTTTTACTGATTGGAGTGGTGATATTTTTTTTGTTTGGTTTTTATATTTTCTGTGCTGTGATACAAAAAACAACAACAAGCCATGAAAGTATCTCTACCCAGCCTTCTCCAGCCACTTCAAGTGACTCTTCACATTTACAGTACCTGGTAAGCTTCATTAAGACATTTTGGTCCCAATGCCCCTGTTCTACTTCAGGGACTCAGTGTAGTATTTTAAAATGCTTTGAGTTTTTCCACTTCTATGTAATTTCTGATCATTCATTGAGTACAAGTGGAGTCATATTGCCCCCAGCAGGGAAAACACAGAACATAATTTTATTCCCTTATATCAAGCCTAAAAAACCAGTGTTGGATTAGCAAATATACATGCATAACAAATATATATATGGAATACCTAATTGTAACTTATAAACAATCTGAATATAAAATGTATTAATAAGCAAATTTATTTTTCCTTATATTTTTGAAACTTTACTTGATCAGTATGCAGAACAGAAAAAAAATGATGTTTTGCTTTCTGAAATGTGTTTTCAAAGATGGTCACATGTGTTTTTCCAGGGGTTTTTAGGACTTGATTTGATAAACTTTCTATAAGTATGTACAAAATTCCTCTTTGTCATAGTGGCCAGAGTACTTTCAACAGATTTAAAAAAAACAAACAAACAAAAGAAAAAACCCAAAACAAGTAAATTATAATGTGTGGGGATTTTTTTTAAATAAAATAATTTGTTCTATTAGGAGGAAGCAAAAATATTTTCATATGGTATCATTTAGTAAAGAACAGTGGAAATGACTGGTTTAGTTAAAAAAAATAAAAATTAAAAATAAAGTTCATGTGGATAACCCCTCTGATATTACTTAATAACATAGAAATTCTGTCGGTTTTCAATCATAATAAGAATGTTGCTGCCAAAAAATTAAAGAATGACTCTTTATAAGATTCATTAAAGCTTGTGTACCTTCTTTGGACTTTAAATATATTCAAGATATTTGATGTCTGATAAGATATTCGAGATTAAACATTTGTTTCTATTAACATTAAAATAGCTGCATCTGTAAGTCATTTTAACTCTTCTTAGATAGAAGTCTTTTTAACTCTTAGATAGTAGTCTAGATCTAAAAACTTACTTATGTATAGGTGACTGCACTGAAAACTTGGTGTACTTCGTGTCAGAGTTGTGTTGAATTTTATCTTACTTGTTTGTGGTAACAGAGCGGAACAGCTTAGTCATTTCTGAGAAGGTAGCTAAAGAAGACTGCTGATTTTGCACATTTAAGAATTTGATGACACCTTCTTTCAAACTGCCTATAGTCACTGTGATTTAGTAGGTACTTCAAAGTTAGCACAGTGCTGGGATTTGTGCCCGACTGTCTGTCTTATCACTTTATTGTTGTAAGCCTTGGAAAAGGAAATCATGGCTTGAACGTGTGCTTTTGGTGTGCTGTGGGGACAGCGATGGGGCTAAAAGCTTCTTGTAACTAAAAGTACTCATATATCTTGCTGCTGGGTAGTTTGTGCATGCACTCTATCGTGGCATGTGGTCAGCTGGAGTATGTGCTAAGCCCAAATACCTGTTTTTCCCTGAAAAAAAGTTTAATCCACATTGTGTTCATTTAGGATTTGGTACAGTGGGTTTATGCTGGGCATGTTCATGAAGAAGTAATTTATCCCGATCTCAAGATCTCAGTAGATTTTTAAGCTCTTGTCAGAATCAAGAACTTGAATCGCTTCATGCAAGAGTTAAAAGAATGTGACTGGAAAGATGTGAAGCTGGAATGGCCTGTTCTGGTGGCTAATCCAGGTGAGGAATTCATTGCAGGAGTTAGAGGGGGCTGTCAAATTGCACTGCAACAAGTATGGGAAAGTATGTGAATTAGGTAACTTTAAACCATGATTTGTGTACAGAAGAATAATTGACTGGCAAGTCTGTAGTACAGTGTCTAAAAAATAATTGGCAAGAACTCACTTTCCATAATTTTCTTTTTTCTTCAAAAAACTGAGACCTAATTTCACCTTATACCTGTTACTTGCCAGTAATACTTGAACTTGTTTGTTAGTATTATTTTGAACTTGTGTTTTGAGAAACAATAGGAATACACATATAAAAGAGGAATTTGTCTCAAAGAAGAAAATATTTAAATTCTATTTATCCTGTCTATGGTTGTAGTGCTTGTACTGAAACTGTCGAGCACTTACTTACACATGAATTGTGAGCTCTGTTGCTAATATAAATGACACTAATTTTTCCAAGCTTGTAACCAGCCACAAGGAACCAAATTATACACAGCCCATTACAGTTAGGTGCAACTTACTGTAAAACTTAATTTCTACAGTTACTGACTAAGCATAAGTTTCAAGAAGGTTTAACTACAGACAATATGAAAGTGTAAATACAAATTGTCTCTGTGCAAATGCAATAAGCAAAAATATATTAGAGAGTCTGGAACTGCAAATTGGAAAATTTTAATCTAGTACTTGTCCAGTATTTCTTAATAGCACCTGGGAATGATAGAAAAATTGAAAAAGCCTCTACAATTTTGATGTATTTTGCTGATTTAGACATTATCAAAGAAAACCAGAAGCCCAATTTAATTGTGATATTTTTCTGTCCTCCAAAATAGGTAGAAAAAATAAACCTAAATAAAATAAACATAAATAGGCCTAATAAGTAGTCCAAATAGATATGCTGTTCTGAACAGCTGAGCCTTTCTATTTAAGCAATTGTCATCATATATGAATTATTTGATCCGAGATTCTGAAATGCAGAAAATCTTATTTCATAATACATTTCTAAGGATAGTAAGGCATTCTATTAATTTCAGAGCCAGACGGAGGGGACTCACTCTATACTCCATGATATTTAAAACAGGTTGCAAAAACAGGAGAAAAAGTTAATACCCATTTTCAAAATGTTAGTGTAGAAAATGCAGTGATCTGTAAACATACACCCAGTATAGGGTATTTTACACAGAAGCTTAATCACTGAAATGCTGTGGGTAAAGTATCTCAGATTTTTAAGACACTAAAAAGTAGCAGAAAAACAAGAGTTCGTGACATGCTGAGTTACAGAATATTAAGAAGAGTTAATCAGTCTAATTGGGTTGCAACAAATAAAAATAACAGGAAGCTGAAAAATGTTTGTCCTGGAGATTGCTGTTGTGCATAAAATTGAAAAGAATTGCTTGAAATGTGTTTATCCTAACTTAGTAGATGGTATGGTTGACCTCTCTCTCAGCATTGCCCTAAATATGATTGCAAAAGTACAAGTAGCTGCTATTTGGCCCTGCAAAGGCTGGTTTCTTTGAACTTTGCTCTTTACTTGGAACTGCCACAGCAGAAAATGTGAGAAAATACTGAATTAGGCAAACAGCTCAGGTCAAATTTGTACATGCAACTATGACATATTTTATTTAAATCAAATACTTGATGCCTGAGTTTTTCTCAACTGTGTTTTTGCTGTCGACTTGTGAATATCTTTGTTCAGAAATTAATGTCCTGAAGTGAGAAGTAATCAACTTCAGTAAGCATACTTGAATTCCCAGAAAGTATTCAGAACCTTAACATTTCCAAGAACAATCATGTACTGCAATTCACAGTTATTAAAATATTAAAAATAATTTTGATAATCACCTTGGAGAACTAATACTTGGAAAAGAACATATTTTAATTATACTTTGAGACTGTACAAGACAGTCTCCTGTACCTTGTAGGTTGGCCGATTCCATTGCATTCCTTAGCACCTAGTCTTTGCAATTCCTTGATCTTTCAAATGTTTAAAGCAACAAACCCTGCAAACTCAGTGAAAATTTTAGAGGTGCCTCAAAATGAACAAACAAAAGTCAAAAAAATGAAAGCAAAAGGACAAAGCGCACACCGAAGCCTTAACAATGCTTTGCCTTCTGTTCTTGGAAAGCTAGTCAAGGGTATTATTAATCTATCAGTAAACATTTTAAGAATTTTCAATTCTATTTTTTTGTATGTCAGATCAATTTGTGATAGCGCATATGTTGTCTAGATATATTGACATTATGCACTTCACTGTCTGCGTTATGTCTGTCCAAATAATGATGACTTGGCACCAAGAGGAGTTTGGTAATAGACAATTGGATTTATGTAATGATAAATAATTATATCTGTAAGTTTTTCTTGTTCATGAATGCTAAGTCAGGAATCTGAGTTTTTGCCAGCCTGATCTTCCCACTTGGCTGTTCATCACGTAGGCTTTGAGGTCCCTTACTGAATGGTAGACATTGTGGCAGGATGGGGCAGAGATTTCTGTGTAAACCTTTAGTGTACAATTCCTTGAGGAAAAAAATCTAAAATATAAAAAGCAGAGTTCCATGGTTTACTTTTGCAGAAACTTTGTGTAGTACTATTGTAAAAGGATTTATGTAAAATTGAATCTTGAATAAAAAGGAAAGTCTTGGCTTTTCTTACCAAATTATGTGCAGTTTTAATGAACCTCAGCACTAGTGAAACTGCTTCCTGATTTCACTGTATGTGAGTAGGTTTGGCGGTTAAATATAATCAGGAAAGTATTTCTCCTATAGAGTTAAGCAAGAGCAACTTTTTTAAAAATAACTTGTGAAAGTATTAGTTGACTGAAATCTAATATATTGACTCATTCTACCTTGTGGAATCTGAAAAGGAAATGAGAGGACAAAATACTCAAGCATATATTATTTACTGCAAATCAATGATATTAAATAAAAAAAGTTGTCTTAAATTCTCAGTCCTGTTCATTCCCCCAGGCAAACATGTATTGAGAAGCAGAAGAGCTCTCTTGATTTTTATTTTTTTTTTAAATTCAATTTCTTGACTTCTACCTGGAACTATAGGTTCTGAATATTTCTAAGACCTTAGAGGCTTTCATTTAACAAAGAAGGATTTTAAAGTTTTATGGATATCATAACAGCATTCACAGATAAAATTTAATATGCTGTTCAGGTTTATTTGGATAGAAGGATAAAATATTGCTAGTAGTGGGAGACCAATTTTGAATATCTAAATGGCCATCATCCTAAAATGTTAGCCTGACATACACCACTCACTTGAAAAATATGGATCAAACGTAAACAGTGTTTTTAACAGTAATAGCAATTGTATAATGAAGTGACAAAGTTTAGCTGTATGTAGTAATTTGATTTATTTTTTTTCCTTTTTTTAATTTTCTTCCTTTCATACCTCTCTTTACCCTTATAATATTCTTTCTTTGCCACCCTTTCTGGTAAAGACTAGGGGTAAATTCATACTTCTAAAAAATATTTTCTGAAATAAATTTTACAGAAATTTGACCATTCTGTTATACCAAGAGAAATGAACAAAAACTTGATTTACTTAAATTTGTGCTTGAACTACCTTGATCTCAATCAATTCTCATTTCATTTGGTTCAGGACAACTAGGATACCCTGTGGAGGAAGCTGCATTTGTCAGTCCTCTGTAGCCAGCAGAAAAGTCACAACACAAAAAACTTATGAGTAATGTGCTTATGATGGGAGAAAATAAAATGAAAGGCAAATTGTTGCTAAATCCAGCAAGTAAAACATTGAGTTACATCAGAACAGCATGGTTTTATTCCATATTAAGTTAGTTGTCTCATAGGGGTATACTGAAACTTTGTGTTTGCTACTATAGTTGTCTATATGCGGAGAAAGAGAAATAATGCAGAGGGATTTTAATAAACATATAATACAGGTAGTGGGTTAGTCAAGACATTTAAGTCCATGTTTTAGGTTTTTTTTTCATTTAGCGAAAAGACTGCCTAGAGAAAATGCTTATCCTGAGAATAGATACCCCAAAGTACCAGTGTTTTCTGGGTAATCTAAATAAAAAATATGCTTGGCTAAAGTTAAAGTTGGTTCTTCTAGCATAGCAGTGATTTTGTATGGCATGTTTTTTCCTTGTATCTAAAAAGGTCACTATCTTTCTTTTCTAAACTTTTAAGAAGCTGTTTGATTTGGTTTTGCTTATACTACACTTTTGAACTATTGTTTAAGGGTGGAGCTAGATTTGTGTTATATTGTAACGGATCTTTAATGACCATGTATTTTACATTCTATTTTGAATTGCTCAAGCAGAATATCAGTAAAAGTACCTTAAATGTTTATTAGCTTCTTTTCCTCTAGTTATATTTCACAGCAGTGGTGGTTTGCCTGATTAAGAGATTAGTCTCTGAGAAAAACATATTTGAATGAGAATGAACTCCAAATGCTCAGTAGTACCAAGTAGATTATTTTTCATGTGATGGAGGTGGTTCTAATTATTTGCACTTACTTTGATTGCTAATTGTATATTACTTTTTGGATTGCTGTATTATTGACAAAATGTGCTGCTGTGGTGGCAAAAACAAATTTATATTACACAGAGAGGAAGAGAGATGCAGTCCAAATGGAATGGTATGAGGATTTGAAAAGATCATATAAGTTACATGCAAGTTCCTGAAATGAGTCTACAGGCATGGTGACAGCATACACGTTTAGAATTATAATTCATCTTGCAAAATGCTGTGAACAAAATTTCAGCCTTTTTAATGCAGAAAACTTGATACGACTTCATTATTTTCTACTATCAGTGTCTAGATACATTCTTACAATTCCAGTCATTTGTTTTAATACAACCAAACAGAATCCTGCACTTGGGGTGTTTTTAATGCCATAATATTGTTCACAATGGATGGTGTGTGTCACTGATAGCCCAGGGAAGCCTGAAAAGTACCCTGTAGCCTGCAGAGCTCCCAGCTCTCTGGACCAAAACTAGGAAGTTGGTATTCAGGCAGAAAGGCTTAACTAGTGCTGTGTGGCATCAAATTAGTAACTGTAATATATATTTGCATCTCAGTTGCCCTAGGAGCTGCTCTGGTAGAATTTATTTAAACCTGCATGATCTTTTATTTCCTAGGGATAATATATGTAAAGAAAACAGCTCTTCCTCATTTGGAGGTAAGTTTTAAACCTAATCCAAGGAAGCATTCTCTCTTTTTCTTAGATCTTCTGCATGGTGGGAACTCATGAAGGAAGTTTATTTTCTTACAATACCCCTTCAGTTTGAACTCCAGCAGCAACCAAACCAAAGTTATCTTCTGATTTATATAATAACATGTTGTAGAACATCCTGTGAGAGCAGAATTTATATGAAACAAGCTAACATTAAATCTGTATTTTGCAGATTGTGTGTGGTTAAGTGGTAGAAGCAGCATGAGAAGTATTTGTTGAGATGCCATCTTCCTGCACCAAAACCAAAGAGCTGTGTCAGCACAGCCCTATGCCTACACTAATTACAAATAGGAATTTGCTTCCAGATGTATTGAGGGGAGAGAATACAGAAGAGTTTGGGAAATGTGACGTTAACAGTATCAGGTCATGCAGTGTTGCCTGAGTAAAAGTCCTTGCTGAATCTATTGCTCATACTGCAATACAATCTCTATAGAGTACTTGGAAACCTTCAAATGTTGTAAGAAATGTAGTTCCCTGCCTATTTTTACCTGGTGTTGAGAAATAGGCTCTTCTTACATTACAATACACAAACCCACTGAAAACCGTTGTATCCAGTTTCTCCAAGCAGTGGGGTCTGTATTTCTTGCTCTAGTAGCAGGAAAGCTTTATAAAATAGAGCTGTGGAAAATGCATTGCTCTGGTAATAGGTCCAGTGTGTCCCAAAATCATCCAGCTGACTGTCCAACTTTGTGCAAAAGGAGGCAGTATGGAGGTGTGTTTATGTGTATCTCACTGATTGTTGAGGCATTTGTCTTGTCTGTCCTTCCTTTATCCTTGACTTCTTTTTTCCATTCTTAATGTTCTATACTGTGTGTAATGGGTGAAGGTGTTATTTTTTCAATTTGATCGCTATTCTATAGCAAACAGCGTTTACCATAGAATATACTGAGGCTTAATGTCTAATATAATTACCTGAAGCTTAATCCTAGAAGCTTGATGAGGAAGAGACAATGTTTATCTAGTGTTGCCTGTGTAGTTTTGTATTTAAAAATGGTGGGGTTTTTCATTGCCCCTTTCAGAATTTCTCTCCCTTTTTTTTCTTTTCTTTTTTTTTTCCCCTCAAAGCAAACCCCATTATTACTTGAAGGGTTTTTAAAACAGCAGAAAATATATGATTATGTGTTGCTTGCTGTGATCATGTTCTTGCTTTTGCATGCTTATGGCATGGTAAGAATAATACAAGTGTAAGTCAATGTATACACTAAGTCAATATTCTATCATAAAAGGAAATTAAAATGGCAGTTGTATAGTCAATACAGAATGTGATGAGTTGATGAATGGTAAATAAAGCCTAGTAAAGAAACCAAATTAACTTCAAGTCTGCAAATTTGTTGAAGCAGTTGATCTGACAAACAAAATTATTGTCCCATCTTTGGAAAATAAGAGATTAATCTGAAAATTGCCCAGATAAATATAACTTGTTCTCTCTAATCAGTTTGAAGGAAAAGAAAAAAAATGTACTGTTACTCTAAGAAACTGGTTTATATATTTGAATTTGTGATGCTTTTCAGAATAAAAAGTAATCAAGCTTTTCTTAATTGACTTAGGATGAATACTTAGAGTTGCTAGCTAATCCTTCATTCCTTGAAATTAATTCTTAAATTAGAAGAGCAATGTCTAGACCTTCCTGTTCATTGAGGCATAGTAATGAGCACTTATAGGAGAAACTCCTTTTCTTTATATAATAAATGCCTACATATATGGTCTACCATCACTTAAATTTATTTTCTGTTTTGAACTTCAGCTGTTTCAGTTTGCTTGACTTTCCACAAACACACCATAAGTACAGTATCTGAAGCATTCCTCTCATTTATTACTGTAGCTGACTTTGCAATTGCTTTTTCTTTTGGGAATTTTTCTTCAAAGCAGTGTAAATATTTATTCAAAGAGGGATCTCTTGTGTCACATCTTTCTGTGGATAAATAACAGTAAGAAATTTACGTTATTCTTTTCAATAAGACATGAATCAACCTGAAAATTACCTTAGGAGGCTGGGGGGAAGACTATACCTTTTAGAAATACTTTAATTATTGTGGAAATATCAATTTGGTGAAAATATATTTATGTATTTCTAGAGTATTAACAAAGCATGTATATATCTATATTCTTTTAGTACTAGCACCTGAGAAATTCCATGTTTTCAAGTTTCTGCAATGTCTAAATCCTTTTTTTAAAATTTAAATACAAGGTGATTTGTTCTAATAAAAATCTAGCTGAAAGATGCAAATTGGTTGCAGATATTAAGCCAGGTACTGTTACTGATGGTAATTAGTAGCAGAAATATTTTTCCTTAAGGTTTTTAAATATTATATAACAACTTCTGACTTGATGAACCCCAAGGCATAACAATATCAGGCAAGCATTATAAAGTGTATAAAGTGTAAATTATGTAGACATAATTTACATTTAGTGTGGGTTTTTGTAGTTTAAAAATTATGGGGTTTGTATATGTCACACAGACTTTCTAAAAGCCCCTTTTGGTTTTGAACTGCCTTGAGTAACAAAGCTTGCGGAGGATGAGAATGAATATGCATGGAAAAGGCTGAAAAATTCTGCACTACTGAAAAAACAAACAATCCCCCCCCCTTCAAAACCTACACAGAAACATACATCCACATCTTCAATATATAATGTTTATATAGTGGTGCATTAAGGTAAGCAATGCTAATGTATATGATACTTAAAGTACACATATAAACCCTCTGAGTTATGTTTGTTTTTTTTTTTAACTTCAACCTTGTTTTCAAATATAAAATTGTAAGAGGGATGATGACAAATTTAGATTAGTAATTGGAAAATTACTTGACTGAGATTTGAGAATAAATGCAACATTTAAAGTATTGCAGTAATTCGCAGCTTCATCATTTTAAAATGTTTTATGACAATGTGCTTTCAATTTTATGCATCGTACACCTTTTTTCCTTTCCTGTTACTGACAAACTAGAAGTAATACCATTTTATATGCTTCTCTTTTACAATTATATTTTTAAACACTGGACAGGGGAAAAATATAAATATTTTTCCATGTTTCAGCAACAGAAATACATACAGCATGCAGAACCTGAAGCCCTTAATTTCTGACATCGGCTTGCTCTGCTGCTATTTTCGCGCGTGTCAGCAGGTGGCGATGAAATGCAGCGTAGTAGCTTGGAGAAAGTCACCCGAACGAAGTGAAAAGGGAAAAAGAATAAAAAATTGCTCAGAATGAATTTGTTTTGCTTTCTGGGCTGTAGGAGGCTTTATTCTTCAGAGCATCTTTAGGGGTTACAAAACTAGTTTTATTTCTATTCTATTAGCAAATTGCGATAGCTATTGTTCAGTTGTATTTTTGCAGTAAAAAAACATGAGTAAAGTATTTTTGTAAAATGCAAATCGTTATCATACATGCACTGGTTTTGTGACAAATGTGACAAGGGACATGCAGGAGACCTGGGTGAAAAATTAGAGCGGTATATGGGCTTGTGGACAGTTAAAGTAATAGAAACAGTGAACTCCTTCCCATGATACTTCCCACAAATCCATTAAGAAATTGTACCAGAAAACCACCAACACTATTCCTTCCCAGACTAAGGAAGGAAGTGCACAGTAAAAATGACAGAAAAACGGTGTCATCTAGGGATTAATTTTCTTAGTGCTCTGTCATTACTCTTCCTCTGGGTATGGGCAGCGCCTAAAAAGTGAGAAAAGTGAGCAATGAAGTAATTTTGCCAATAAGAAGCATTCCTGGCTTATTTGGTGCTTCTGACACACTGAAAATTTGTCAGTTCCACTGAGAAAAGAGTAAGTTAATTTCTTCTAAATCTTGTCTTTATTTCTCATTGTAATACTACTCTTTTCAAACTTTGTATGAGGTTAATGGAAATTAATCAAATAAGAGAAAAGGAGGTCAAGTCTTTCCTCTTTTTACTGCTCTACATGGTATTGCATGGGAGTATTTTGTTCAGTGGCAAGAGTGTGATCTTGTTGTGTTGGGGAATGGGAACCTAGTATGGAGAATTGAATGGCATCTAAGGTTTAATGGCAGGAATGTGAATGTAAATATCATTAGTGTTTGAGGTTTTTTTCCTAATAAAATCATAAGTGAAGCTATAATATTTATTGTCTTAGGTAATATGAAGTATAGCTAATTTATGGTTGGCATAAATTAATAACTGAAAAGTTCTTTCTGCGTACTGAGATTCCTTGTGTTTTGCTATGGTTGTTACATGCTTTATTTGCTTCCAATGCATTGCTTATAAAGAAGCAGGTCTGTTTCCTGTGCAGATTGTGGCTTGCTCACTAGTCAGTGGAAGCCTGACAGTGTGTGTGGTTACCTACTTTTGTCTCCTGTTTTTCAAATAATGACAGTCTCAAAAGGTAGAAGACAACAAGTGGTCTTTACTGAGAATTGAGGTAATTTTTGTGTTGTGTCATTTGAATGGGTTTGCATTGGCCCAGCAAATGATCCTAGGTCCGTCAGTGTTTCAGCAGCTGTCGCCTCCCTCGGTCTGCCCTGGGTACTCATTCCTGGAGTATTGTGGTAGCCAATAGGCATCAGACTGCCAACACTTTCCAGAAGGAAAGGAGTTCTCCAGTAACGAAGACAAGTTTGTACAACTTGATGAAGCAACCGTTCTTTACATATAGTTCATTTTCTCCCAATAAAGAGACTTCTACGTTCTGCTTCCCTGGGGTGAAATATAATTTAAAAATAATAATTTTTAGTAATATTTAAAATTATTTCCCTCTTTTCCTTTATTCTGATATAAATTTTCTATGGAGATTTCCAGACTTTTATCAGTCAGCTGCTGGCCAAACTGGTGTTGGATACCAGTAGATGGCCACACTTCATGTTACTTGTTTTGCTAAGAAATCCTCTGCGGTATTTATGAATATGTGATTGTTGTAAACCATTGGAGACACAAATAATACAGAAATAAGGGTTTTTTTGAATATTTATCAGTTTTGGTTTAAAGGACAATTGGGGGTGCAATGAACCATCTCAGATAAATGTCTAGTAAACCAAGAATTATTTGAAGATGTGGAGAAAACTATTAAAATAACATGAAATATTAGGCATCTGTAATTAAAATAAAATAATGAAGACTTGTAAAGAAGCTCCGTAATTTATGGTTATTCAGAAAAAAAATCATAAAATTGTTATGTGCAAGCTTTTATTTAACTCATGGTTCATTCTAGTAAATAGTTGAAGGACTGTGTTTCAGCTCTTCAACTATTATATCAATTACTGTGTCATATTTAGAAAGGAACTAAACACATCAATGTCAGAAGAATTCTTACACCATATTTTATACTTTAAAAAATTGTTAAAAACCCAGCTGCACATTAACCATACTTCTTATGAAACACGTGTTATCTACTTTAGCACTCTTGACCTTATAATATGGTAATTTTCTAGCTTTTAAGAAGTAATTGTTGAGATTTTCAGAGGTACTCCCAGTTTCTTCCTAAGGTACTTTTCCTGTCTTAAGTAGTTTTACAATTATTTACTTCTAGTACTTTCCCTTTATACTTTATATGTTGATTGCTTACTGAATTCTTGCCTTGATGTATGAATAGTGAACCAAGATATAAAAAGCTTTAAACCTAATTTGTATCAGACTATTCAGACTATTTAATATGGCAAATTTGAATTTCCTTATCTTTATTACATAAAGATTTAATGAAATTCAAAATAAATAAAATACTTGACTATTTAACATATATTCAAAAGGCTTTGGGTTACCAGTGATTTAATTGAAAATTATTCGTCTGTCTATTTGGATGATTTATATATAAACTTTTTCTAGAAAGAAAGAAAATGTGTGGCTCTTCTTTATGCTCTACCAAGCTTATCAGCTCTGTGCTTAATAGTTTTTAAGGTTTTCAAAAAATTTGAAGAAGCCACCTCAGACTTTAAAAACAAAGAAACAAACAAACTATAAACCAAAACCAAACCAAACAAACAAAAAACCAAACAAAAATACCCTCCAAAACATAACAAACAGCAGCAAAACCTTCACTGAGGTGATTCATAGTTAGGATTTTAAAATATTTTAGAGTTCCTATTACTACTTTCTTGAAAATCTTCTTATACAAAGGTTAGAACTTGAACTCTCCCATTAGATAGCAATATTTTCAATAAACCCTGTCACTTGCATGGCAACACTTCCAGTGAACCCAGTTAAAACCTTATAATCAGAAAATTATATAGTTTGAAAGGGATCTATGGATGCTGTTGAGAGGAAAGGGTTAAAAGCAGAGGATTGGTGAGGATGATAGCCAGTTCACTCACTTGCATCTGGGAATGCCACATGTAACAGTGTGGAGAAATTCTGTATGTTATGACCACTGCTGTTTATCCTCTGTCTGTTTTGAGAAGCAAAATCTCTGTATAGAGATAACATGGGTGTTTGAAAAGACTTGAGGCAACTCTCATGGCCATGCTCGAGCTCCCTGTTTTGGGAGAGAGGTCAAAGTTTAGAGATTATAAAAAGCACAGGAGACATCACAGTATGGTGATGTATGGGCAGGCCCTTTATAAAACAGATGCCTGCAAAGCACGTCTGCCACGCACCAGGGTGGACTAAGCCTAATGGTGCCTGTGTTCCCACTTGTGTGTCTCTGCCTGGGTGTGGCTTTGGGATCCTTCAGTTAGTGAGGTAATGAGATAAATTTACTAACCAAACAAACTCTCATTCAGTGGTTTTGGGGTTGTTCTGGCTGCCTACCGTTGTTGACTCACACAGGTGCCATGTAGTGCGACCTTGTACTCAGAGCCAATTGTGGCTGATTGCTCAGGGCTTTGCACAATTGGATTTTTGAGTATCTCCAAGGATGGATGTTGCATAGTCATCTTTTAACCCCTGTTCCATTACTAATTGTACTCTCTGTGAATAAGCTTTTTTCTTTATTGAGTTAAAATTACCCATGCTATAAAGTCCATAGCCTCACTTACTTCTGCTATGCATTTCTGAGAAGCGCTTCACTTAATCTTCCCTGCAAAGTTGTTAACATCAAGTTTTCCCCCCTTGGATTAGTTTTAAGTTTGATCAACTTTGTTTCTCTCAGCTTCTTTTTATGTTGTGCCCCTGACTGTCTTGGTGGCTTCCGGTTGCACTTCCTCCATTAAGTCTACTATATACTGGAGAGTCCAAAACTGATCACAGTATGCACTTATTGACAAACATTAACTGAGTGAGCTTACTTAAAAAAACAAACAAACAAACAAAACCCACACAACTAACAACAAAGTCATGGTTTGAAATAACCACAGAAAGTGAGAATCACTCTCATGCTTTTAATAAAGACTAATAGAGTAAATGATGCTTCAGTAAGGTTAAGAGTTCTGTGGGAGACTATTATTTGGATGATAAATCTGATATAGATTTAAAGTGACCTCTGAGCAATTCAAGACAGTTAATAAAAAAGATTAGAAAGTCTCACTATAGAGTATGCTTTTAATCTCTTCTTTATCTAGCTTTAACTTCCAGCTGTTGAACTTGGTTTGGTGTCTTCCTTCTAATTACAAGAGTTCTTGTCCATTTTAGTCAGTGTTTTGATATTTGTCAAAGTACTTTCAAATTGTCCAATAGAATTTTCAGAACTGGAAGTACAAGCCTTTTCGAAAATATAATTTAATTCTGTTACTTAATAATTCAGATTGGAATTAAAGTTAGGAAATCACAAATAAAAGATTTCATTCAACATATAATTATTACACACTATTATAGGTGAAATTGGCAGACATGACTTGCAAAGGTTGTTTTTGTAATTTCTCCTCAATTACTACTTACAATATTATTATCTAGCCTGTTCCTGGGTCAATTAATTGTGATTGCTCTGAGTTCCTCTATCTAAAATATATCCTATTCCCAAATACTTTTTCTTAGTAATGTCCTTTCTTGCCATGTAGTTAAACCACTTATGATAATCTGTCTTCCCAACTGTTGCAGCTTCCGTTTCTCATTGGTGTGGCAAATGTGATTTTTCCCCTGCATGTAGCCCTTTGCAATAGCATGTTCTTCTAGCCAGCTGTTTCTTAGCTTCACTTTGCAACTCTGGCTCGTCAACTGGATTCTACTCAAAGCTATTTCTACTTTCATTATTATTCACAACATGAAACCAATGCACTCAACTGATCATTTTGTGATATTGGTCTACCTGTTACTTTCTCTTCTTTTTCATGTAAGGCATTTTCTTGTGCAACATGAATGTTTTGGAGTTTTCTGTAAACATCCCCAGCTGTTCTAATGTTCCTCTTTAGATCACTCTTTCAAAATTTGGGTTTGGAATGCTTAAACAAAACACATGGTAGTTGTTTGCTGTGTCTACTAAAATCCATCCAACATGAGGTTAAAAAGCTCTCAGTGGCAATTGGCTAGAGGTTATGCATACCTACAGCTCTTGGTTATGAAGCAGAATTTCCTCTTCATTTTAGTCTGAACCAAGAGCTACACATCCTAAAAGACAGCAGAGCCAGAGTATTTAGAGTGTCTTGTTTCTTCAAAGAATTGCACTTCTGGACAGAAGGAGACTGCTACAAAGAACCATTTGGGAATAACTCCATTTATCTTTCTTTGAAGGAAGTATATCTTTTTCCTGTTGACTGTAGGGGAAGTCAAGTTAAACCACCTGTGCAATTGGGGTCCTAAAGTATTGTGATGTTCTCCAGTTCTAGTACTGGTCTTTATAATGTTTTATGTTTTATTAATAATCTTTTAGCATTATGACAAAATGTGTCTGATCCAAAAGTAGATCTTTTCTAGAAAAGTTTTCTATGAACAGTGCTTATACAACCTTTTTGAATTATTGGCTCTGTTTGTAAGCTATCAGTATTTCTAAGCTCAATCAATTCTTACAGTGTGACAAGGAGAAATTTGGAGTCATTCTGTCCATTTGATTTGCTTGAATTGTTCATTAAATTTTAGAGAAAAATCTGTTGAATATCCAGGTACTTCATGTAAAATTATATACAGGAAAAGTGTTTAGTCCTAGTTTGGAGTAAGAAACAGAAGAGAAAGGTGGAAAACAAACATGATTGAACCTATAAAAAGTGAGTATAGGAGCTTCAAGAACTACTAAACAAAGCCACTTACAGCTGGAGAATTAAAAACAAGACAAAAATTGTGAAAGGTATCAGTGATTGAAAATATAGAGTGATAGGTAAAAGTGGAATTCTCATTTACTTAAAATATTGTTAGCATGAAACTGCTATATCTCAATGTTCTTTAAAGGCCCAAGTAAAAGTATTACAGGTAGTCTCAAAAGAATGGAAGCAAATGAACTGTAAAAGTGCATGCTTTCTTTTAATTCTATGTATTTCAACAGAGGTAAAGGAAGATGTTAACTACATGGTCATTTCTTTTTTTAACTTTAAAGTGGTGTTTGTATTTAATGTTATTTTACAACACTGTCAGCTTAACAGAATTTGATTAAAGCAATTCACTGAAGGTATGGTATTTTATGGCTTTATCTTGTTGGCCATAAAGGCACAAGGAACAGGTATTAGGGTGTTGCAGATATCAATGTCTGAAAAATTCTTCATTGTAGTGTACTAAGTTTTTAGAGATTGGAGATTACCTCACTGCAGTGGTAATTTTCCCTTAGAGACACTGTCTGCTAAATGATCTGGATGTAAAGATTGCAGCTGTGTTTCAAATGATTTTCTAATCTTTTTGCAATTTTTACAAATTTTATTCCAAAGAAAAATGTTTAGGTAAGAGTTTAGATAAGAAATATTCTCTCATGTTCTTCAGGCCCCTGAATCTCCCTCATGAGCATGATTGTGTTGTTTTGTTCCTTATTTAAATGGATTATTCACTTTCAGAACAAACAAACAAAAAAAAAGTCCAAAACCACCACCCCCACCCCCAATAAGCCACACACAGTTATCACATTTAGCCAAACACAGTAAAAGAAAGATATTTAATTTAATTACATTCAATAAGGGAACTTCTAGACAAATGCTTTTTTGATCACAAGAAAGGGATTGGGAGAGCTTTTGGGCCAATGCAAGCTCAAGTTCTGGGCCTAGTATAACCCCCTCAAGCTATGCAGCTGAACACTAATTCACAGTACACATTTTGGCTCGTCGCTCTAACAAAGTTCCTTCTGCCCTGTGCTGTTTGCTTTGCTATGGTTGTTCTTATGGTTTCTCCATCTAGAATTCATTCTTTATGTAAAAATATTTTTATAATTGTATTTAGGAGTGAGAGCTCTAGTGTACCCCCATGCTGGTTTTGGAAAGAACACCTACAGAACACCTACGCATTCTCACAGGAGCCCCATCTGAGGTTTCCAGTAGAATAAAAAACAGAACACACAAAAAAAGAAACTAATTACTTCTCTAATTCTTCTGGACTCCTTCAAAAATACTTCAAACCTTTCAGGCTGTGCAGAAAACATGCTCAAAATGACTGTGGTTTCAGCAGGAAAGAAAACTTAACACAGGCTACCGTTGCAAGATATTTGGGCAACTAAGGAATGCGCTTCACTGTTATTATTAACCACTCAATATTATAAAATCTATCACACTGTCTTTGCCTAACTTTTTTTCAATTAGATGAGGATTTCAGAAAAAGTTGAGCAGTGTTTCTGAGAAAATAGACATTCCTGGCTACCATTGCAGAGTAAAGAAAAGAAAGAGGCCAATGTACCCCAAACATCAGCTTACAAGAGCAGCAAAATCATCGGTGATTTTTATTTCTTTTCAAAAGGAAAAGTGTTATTTCCTGACCAACTCTTAAAAGGAATTTTATAAAAGAAGCAGACCCATTGTGCATGTCCACTGGTAGTTCACTTATAGAAACACCATGTTTTGTAGTCCTTTGTTACTGTATTGTTATCGTCCATAGAAGTCCCTGACAGCCACTCACTCAGAAAGCATGACAGTACAAAGGAGGAAATAAAGAAAGAAATAACTGTATTAAATTTGTCTACCCTTTAAATACAGTTGCCATTTTCCCCACAATCTGTCACAAAGTAATTGTTTTGCTATCTAGCTGTAGCAAATTTTAACAGCAAGAAACTCATTATTTAAAGGGCTTTTAAATTTCATATTTTATCTCATTCAACAGTAATCTTTCAAATTCTGTTCCTTTATTCTGCTAATACTACTGGCTAAATTGCCAGCAATGTATTATTTCTCATTTGGGTTGATGTTCAATGCTGAAGAAAGTTGTAGTCCAACATACTCTCATTTCTTGGTTACGTGGCATTTTTAGCGTAATATTCTTGAATACTTTTCACTTAAATTGTCTCAGAGACCTTAGCCACTCTGTGAAAGAAGGAGAGAACAAAAGGACTGCATGTTTAGGTACAGGGCTGTATTGAAAGCTAACTTTCCTGCACTCAAGTTTGAAAATTTGGATTTTTTTCCCCCTTTTTTCTTTAAGGCTTACCTAGAAAATCTGCATTGCTGTGAAATGAAAGTAGACATGAGAAAAGTGTGGATATGTGGTGGCACATGCCTGAGACAACAGACTACTTTCTTCTGTCATATGTCATAGTAAAACAATTGCAATTGAACCTGGCTGTCCTTATAATTTCAAATTCTAAAAAAAATCATAGTATTTTATTATATATGTACGTTTATGTGTATATATATATATATATATGTCCACCTGGAAAAAGACAGATTTATTAAAATTATAATTTAATGCATGGGGATCTGTCTAGTGATGAAAAGTACAAACATTGCCCTCAGATCTTGGCTAAATATGTGTAAATATCTTCTCTAATATTTTATGCACTTGTTAAAGAAGCACCTATACATCTATCTTGTGTAGTGTCTATTTTGGTGAGGTTAACAATCAATGTATCTTTAGAAAGATAAATCCCCAGTTTCTCGGTTAGGTCTCAGAATTATACTGAGCTAAGTAAATGATGCTTACTATTTGGAAATTTTTCTCTAAAGACTTTTAGCTTCTGTTGAGAGTGAATGATTCTTTTTACTAAACAGAGTAAGATTTTTGGCACAATTTCATATACCATTCTATATGTATCTTATTTACAAAGCAATTAAATAGCCTCACAGTATCATAATGCATTTCTCATTCGGCATTCATGTGATGAAGGATAACATATACTTAAGCTTTTCTAACTTTTTGTTTCATGCAGTTTTATGTATCTGTATTTTCAATGTCATCAATATGCCTTTATAGCAAATAGAAAAACTTGTTCAAGCCATTAAATTTGTATTAAGGCAATTTGTACCATGGTTAATCATTAGAAATATTTGTGGGGGTTTGTTACACATTGAAGGCTTCATACCTTTTGCTTCATTAGATATGGGTTACTCTCTCAGTAACAAGACATATTAAGATTGCAGCCTCCTTTTCTTCCTTCCTCTTGGCAATCAATGGATTCTTTTAAATACTCAATATCAGTTCTCTGAGAACTAAGGCTCTGAAATGTGCTGCTTGTAGGGGCGCAAAGGCATTTTGCAGCTGCAGAGGTCAAAAGGGAGTATGTAAAACTCAGTTCCTTGGAGGCTTTTTTAAAATTCTTTGAAGTGAAATCAGAATCTGCTCTTAGTTGGTTTAGGTGGGGAGTTCTGTACTGAATTTTTCTGAGAAGTGTATTTTAAACAAATAACTTAATGTTTTTCTCAGGATGGGTTGACCTACCAGGCTTTGGTTGGAGGGGACAGGAGAGAATAAGCTAAGTTCTGGTACAACATTTATAGCCAAAATAGAATGACAAATTAACATTGTAGGACAACATTAATGTAAAGTTTAAAACTATTAATCAAAAGTGATAACCTTGTACCTTTTCTTCTTGGTTTAGGAAGAGAGTGCACATGCTGTAGCCTTTGCATGGCAAATTAGACACAGATGCCCTTTGCTGAAAGAACCAGTTTTTATCCAGATTTATTTTAGCTATCTGCAGGAGATTATTTGTCAACTTAATTGGAGGAAAAAAACCCAAATTATCACTGAGGCATAATTTACTTAGACCCTAACCTTGCTAGGATGTACATTCTGATAATGTTTAGCTACTCTGCTAGGTGATTGTTCCTACAGTTTATGCTTAGGCAGTTTATATTTTGAACATGCATGTGTAATGTAGCTATGAAACCTTAGGCAAAAGATGCTGCAGTATCAGCCCTTCAAGGTGACTTTCTTTCACGCTTTGGTGCTTCTTACATTTCCATTCGTCTATGTGCCATATCTCTCTTCATATCCAGCTGGATTACACAGAAATTGATCGTGATTTTTAAGATAGAGCCAAAACTCCCAGGAGATCATCGTTATGCAAATCACACACTCGAGAGGAGTGAATAGATGCTTAGAATAAAGGAAAAGTGGATAATTACCTTTTGGGTGGTAAATAATCATATGCCTAAAAGAAGACAGAAAAATAAGCACTGTGTGTGTTTGTCTTTGATATTCTCTTTGATATAATTTAGGATTCTTGGTATCCTGCTTAATATTTAGAGACAAAATGTCATTTTACAGACAGAAGAATTTAATCTGGTTATATTTTCTTGCTCTGTTGCACATCCTTCATTGGTTTCTCAATCTGTTTGTATATTATATTTCTGTAAATGTACTTTTCATTTGTGTCGTTGTGGTTGGTTTTGTTTTTTTTTAAGGAAAATATATGTATTTCAAGCTTAAAGCAGTATGAGATTGGAAAATCCTGCCTGTCAGACGAGAGTTTTTCTGGTTTGTTGGGTTTTATTTTTTTTTGGTTGGTGGAGTGATTCTTTGGGGTTGTTTTGATTGGCTTTTTGAGAGGTTTTTTTGGTGTTTTTTAAGAAGCAACAAAATATTTAATTTTGAAAGCTGAAGAAAAAAAAGAATGAATTATCAATTTATAAATGCTATATGTGCACACACTGAATGTACTTCTAATGACACAATGAAAAATATTAAAATTACTTTTTAAATTGATCTCCTGTTACAAAGGAACTTTAAGGGGGTTTGTGTACATGAACTGTGTAATACCTGAATGATGGAATTTGTAATTTGAGGCAGTTTCAAATAGATGCTTTAAAGTATAAATGTACATTTTAGCCTCAAAGGAAATGCTGTTGCTCTTTACACTGACCATTCTTCAAGTGTGCATGTGTATAAGGAGTGACAGTATTAAAGGTGCAAAGAGAAGTGAAATGTATAAGTCAACTGATTTTAGTAGTCTGTCTGGGTCATAAATAAAAGGTTATCAGCTTTCCATCCCTCTTCATATACCTAATATATGTGTCTGCATATGTATGTATTGCTAGTTTCATTACTCACATTTAGAAGGATTATTCCTATTCTTCAAATTAAGAAAACATTGTTCTTTTCAGAATCAGAACACTACTACTTAGAGAAGCTTGTTAATAAAGTATTTAGGAAAACAAACTCCAGTCATCTGTATGAGCTCTAAATAAATATTTGAAGCTGTAAGAATTTCACTGTGGGGTTTTTTTTACCATTTGTTGTTATACTACTTTTCCTAGTTGCTTTTTGTTAGTTTTGTTTACTTAAGGACAACTACAGAATTGTCAAATAGGTAGCTAGTATGAATTCATGTATAAGCCAGTTATACAGATTCTTTTGAAATATGGAAAGGTACTGGCATAGAGGGAAAAATAGATAATGTTAATAAAGGCAAACTGTATTTTTTCTTTAAAGTATATGTTAAAAGATTTAACCCCTAAAATAATTGACAATCTCTGCTGATAATGACTTAAATCCTAAATTCCATGGCAGATAAGGTTCCTCTTGATGGGTTTTGTGACCCACTAATAATTAAGTTAATGAGTTTTTCAGTTCTCAGATGAACAAACTCATTGTTTTCATTTGTAAATATAGCCTTACAGAATCACAGAATGGTTGAGGTAGGCGGAGACCTCTGAAGGTCATTTGGTTCTACACTCCTACTCAAACAGGGCCATCTAGAGCAGGTTGCCCAGTACCATGTCCCAATGGCTTTGAGTATCTCCAACGATGGAGACCCCAGAACCCTTAGACTAAGGGATGTGTTCCAGTACTCAGTCCAGTATTCAGAGTGACAGAGTGTTTCCTTATGTTCAGAGGAACTCTCTGGTGTTTCATTTTGTGCCTATTGCCTCTAATCCTTTCACTAAGCCCCACTGAAAAGAGCCTGGCTCTGTCCTCTTCACACCCCCTCTTCAGGTATTTATATACCCACTAATGTAGTATCACTGAGCCTTCTCTTTTCCAGGTTGAAGTCCCAGCTCTCTCAGCCTTTCTTTGATTATCTTGCATGACTATGAAAATCCCTTAACTACCTCTATAGCCCTTTACTGGACTCTTGCCAGTATATCCCTCTTGTTATTGGGAGCCCAGAACTGGACCCAGCACCTGAGAAGTGGCCTGAGTAGAGGGGAAGGCTCACCTCCCTTGCCCTTCTGGGAGTACCTTGTCTATTGCAGCCCAGGATCTCATTTGCCTTCTTTGAGGCAGGGGCACATTGCTGACTCATGTTCAACAAGGCCCCCACAATATGTATCTACAGCCTTAAAATGTAAGTGAATTTGAATTTCCCAGATTTTTTCCTGAAATGTAGTCAAGACTTACTTATCTGTAATTTTAATTTGGGTGGGGAGGCATGGCGGTGGTATAAATTGGTAGTTAGGTAAAACCTGTCAAGTTGTATCTTTTGGCATTAATGGCTCTTTGCCATTAAATTTTGCCTTTATAGTAATTCCAGTTCTGTACTGAAATGCTAACTAGATTATTGTGTCAGCCATTATGCAAAATTCAAGTAGTCTTTTATATAGATTAATATAATTTTCAAAGAATATTAAATGTAGTACAGTATCTATTTTGCAAGGTATTAGAAATGGTGTTTATTAATGTTTTAGAATAGTTCCCAGAGCAGAAAGAGTAGATAGAGCTACCATAAAAACTGAGCACATTGCATAAATTATCAGCATGTGGAACCCTAACTCATACTGATAAACAATTTACAGACAATCACATTCTACTGATCTGCTACTCAAGGTGAAGAGATTAATAGGGCACAATTCTGAAACTTCCAGTGCTTTTGGAACCATTGAAACAAATGTTCTCAGGTGTATCACAGTGATAAAATTATTGATAGAAAAGACAATTGCAAATATGTTACAATGGGTAACTACTTTAATCCACAATATAACGTGTCTGCAACTGAAAAGAGGTAAGTAAGAATATTATTAATTTGTAGTTTATAAATATTTGCGAAACACTGAATAAAATTGTATTCAATGAAGGGAACTTTACACTGCACATTGTGTCTTACATATATCCTAGTACCACCTTCTTTGGGAAACAGCTAGAACCACGTGTGTCTGGGTCACAGCCCACTGTTGGCACACATCATGTAATTTTTCACAAGTTCTTTGAGCAGCAGTCAAGAAATCAGTTTTTAGTCCTCGATTCTCCCATTTCAGCCTCACCTTCTGATATGTAACGTGTTCTTTAAATACATTTTACCAACATTCAGTACCCCTCCCTATAGGAGAGAACAAATCTTTATGTTCTAATCCTGTATTCTTACAAACTTTTTTATGAGGGAAGTGTACTAGTTAAAAATAAGAAAAATGCCATTCTTCCTTTCTGGATTTCCATCAACTGATCTGAAAGGGTACAGCCCTGAAGTCTGTGTGTAGTGTGTATTTCTTTTCTACAGTAGTTATCGCTTCATTTCCTGTGAGGGAGCAAAGATGTGATAAGATAAAAGAAATGAAGCTTTAAGCTATCTTTTTAATCCTCGTTCCTAAGATTACTTTTAAAGAAGGTATTTTCTCCTGTCTCAAGGGATGGTCCACTGTAACTTTTACTAACATTTATTTTGGAAAAAATGTGTTTGTAGAGATTGCAAAAATAAGACACATAAAAATTCATATCACAATGGTTATGTAAAATAATACAAATGTAATATATTTCTGTTAAACTTTTGTTCTCTAGAGAGAAAAAGTTTATTTCCTAGAAATTTCTTGTGCAACCTTTGAGTCTTTATGTTTCATCTAAAGCAATATTTTGCCACTAAGAAGGTAATCTGTTAGTCCATGAGTTATCTGGTGAGAAACTACATGAAATTTATCCTATGTTTTTTAATATTTTTTAGCTATTAACCAAAAAAGACCATTTCATAATGGGAAAAGTTAGGATCCCAAGCATTAGAATTATGTATCAGGGTCTTTAGACAGGATAAGGTTGTATTAGACAGTTGATATACAGCACAATTTTACCTTGTAAAGAAATGTCTTGTAATATGGATGGAAAAAAATCAGGATAAACCCTGACAGAAATATGGAATTAAGGGCCAAGCAGGCAATGAAAAATCCCAAGTAAATAAACTCCTTAACAGCTGGAGTCAAACTCTGCCCAGTTTGAGACTTTACAGATTTTTCCCTTTGTAGAAGCAACTATTAAAAGTAACTGGGTTTATACATTTTTAAATGACACTTTTATAAGCATAGACTTTTGATTAATTGTTTTTATCAAGCCTGTACACTGTCAAATTTTATGTAACTATTTCAAAGTGTAATTTACTACTTTGAATGACCAAGATTTATCATGTTTGTCTTGTTACCTGAAGAGGGACACTGAACTAAAATTTTTCACCTGTAAAGAAATATGGACATGTCTTTTTGTCATATCAGAAGGGCTTGTCTGAGAGAAGATTTAGCTAATGACAAACCTTACCCTTTCAAAATTTATACTTTCCCTTTTAAATATTTCAAAGTGAACTATCACAAAACTATAAAATTATCTTACTATAATTTTTTTATTATTTAGTAAGAAGTCATTTGCTAGTTAGGTGTTTGGAATCTGGTTTAATGTTATTAATTTTTATGTATACAATATTTCATATTAAAAATACACAAATACACAAGGCTTTTTCCTTTATGGGAGAATAGTGTTTTTTGCAGCAATTTTGTAAAATACCTTCAATCCATTTAATTAACTAGAAACCTGTCCTTTATCAAAAAGGAGCAACATGATATGGCAGCATGTGTGACTGAAGCTTAAAACAGTAGCATAAAAAATATAGCAAGTGTTATTGTAATGAAACTGCCATATTACAGTTCAGGGAAAAAGCACATAAAGGAAAAAACTCGTAAAAATTGATTATTAACAGTAGTTCAAAAGTAACAAAGGAAATTAGCATTATTTTATTGTATTTAATCCACAAAATCCTTTCTTTTATGTCTCCAAAACTGCAGTCTGTAATGTGTGTGAAGGAATTGCAAATGTAAACTTTATCTGAAATTTACAGTTTGATGACATTGGTTTTGTCTTCTTTTGGATTCTTCATTAAGGCATGGTATTTGCTTTATATTTCTTCTATCAATTGCACCACCATCCTTCTGTAATGAAAGATTATTTCAAATTTTAGAATAATGTCTGCTTTTAGGAGTCTAGTTCATTCTAGTTCTGCATCATTAGGTGTTTCACAATGATCTTTCCTAGTTCTTGTTGACTTGACAAATTTATTCATATTTCCAAAATGAAATTGTTTTTCTTCTTGGCAGTTTCTCTTCTCAAAATAAAATTTTTTTTGGGGGGAACGTTTTAGACAAAAAAAAAAAGAGAAAAGGCTGAGTTAAATTAAGTTGGTTTCTATAGGACTGTGTTTTGTTACCTCTTTGCTAGAATCATTTCTGTAGTCTGATAAATAAGTATGTGAAGGTGGAACAGCTAATTATCTAAACATGGTGATCTTAAAAGGAAGAGCAGGCAGGAGGTAAATGGAGGGGGGGCAGAGCAGTGCTGGGCACACATTCATTGCTCTGTTTCTAGAGTTTCAAGGTGAAGATGATCCTTGTCAAAGAGGCAACGTCAGTGCCATGGAGGTTTTTATGATTGCTTGTATCAAATTTTTTCTTTCATACATTCATGCTATTTAACAACAACTGGTTTTGTTATTTTAAAATTATTTTAAAAATCCTTGGAAAGTCTTGTCTGAGATTTCCTTTGTGTATTGAAGCAAACATCCCTACCAGCTAATCACGTCCAGCATTTTTAAAACTTTGGCTGTTGTTATGAGAGGTCAAAAGGATCTTATAGCTGTTTTAGAAATCCATGGGAGACTAGAGAAACAACCTGTGAGTGGCAGTGCCTGGGGTTTGTATCAGTACGTTGCAAATGGCCCACCAGATATAATAAGGATTTAGCAAAAATGAAAAATCTTTTATTGACTCCAGATAAGTATTGTATTTGGTAATTATATATTGTACGAGGCAGTCTTTTAAGAAGGTTGGTTGAGAGGCTCTCTGAGTTTTATTCTTAGCTGAGGATACTTGAGTCTTAGGTCGAAAGTTCAGGAGACCACTAGACTCTCTTAGGAAAACAATCATGCTGTCTCAATTATAAGAAGAAATTGCTTTTAATTTGTTCACCAAAGTACTCTGATTATAAAACATAAAACTGCTGTATTTATCTAAATATATCTTATGTCCAAAATATTTCTGACACTGCTTTCCTCATGTCAGAATTTGTGGCTTCTTAACACGAGTCACATAGACAACTTTTTCACATAGATTTTACAAGTTCAAGCTTTCTGATCAGTGCATAGGATAGAATTTGGTCTGAAATTCATATTTTTAGATAAGTTCTTCAGCAACTTTTTAAGTTTCTCAGTTTTTCATCAGTTTTTTATCAAATATCTCTCAATTGTGTCTCATTATACTAAAAGGTCTGTACTTGTGTGTTAAATCTGTCATTTTTTAAGCATATCTTGATTCCAGGAAGTAAATGGAAGGTAGAATTGTTTTGGTAGATTAATTTTTGTCATGCTGGAATCATTAACAAATAGTACCGTATCACTCAAAGAAAAAAAGGGGGACAAAGAGCACAGGTTGTACCCAGGAGGTTANTATATATATGTATATGAGCCTGCATTCAGATATATTCTTATAAAGAGGCTTAATCCTTGCTGGATGAAAACATATATCCGGGTGCTCTGTGTGTTTTGTTGCTTTTCAAAGCTGATGGGAAGAAAATTGATTTAAATGTTTTTAAATGCTTTGACTAAGACCATTACATTGAAAGTAATGTATTGTTCTGAAATCTTCTTTAAATCATGGGAAATCACACATTTCCGTTCTGTTATCTGTTTGTATCCTTTCCTTATTGGCAATGAAACAAAAAATAAACAGTGAGACATCTCAACTTCAGAGAGAGAAAAAAAATGGGTTTTGAATAAAAAAAATTCCTTCATATTGGCATATAGCTACTACTTTTTCAGTCTTAGGGGGCAGTTTCATTTATAGTGTAATCATAACAAATACGTAGAATAAATATAGTAGCTAATAACACCATGACAGCACTTAAATCTAGAATAGATTTGAAAGAAGAAAATAAAATTGTGGGTTTTCCACCTTCGGAGATTTGGATAGACTTTGGAAGTTCCCAATAGATGAAGGTATTTTTCTGTTGGTGGTTTTGTACTCATTTTGCTGCTGTGAATAATACTGTGTTCTAATAGATACTTGAGGTCAAACCCCACAGGCAAAAAACATAAAGGAAGTAATAAATTCAGATTCAGTCGCTGAGATAGTATGTTACTGTACTACTACATATGTCTGGGTTTCACCTAAGCACTTGTGTTTTCCTCTGTTTAGGGATGTAAATACACTTTTGCTTCATGAGATTTAGAGATGTAAATAAACTTGGTGTTGTTTATAAGTATGTTCTTTGCATGTGCCAAAGAACATTGGTCTGTATAGAGACTACCTTGTTAGTTTTATGCAGATTTGGAATGAAACCTGTATACCTGCACTTTCTTTTCTATCACATTTTGTGAGCATTAGCACTTGGAAGCTATTCTGTTTCTTGCAGACAGTAATAAAATAATGCCCAAATATAGGGGTTTTATTTAGTTTTAATGTAAACTGAGAATAATCTTGTTCCATGACTTGTTTTTATTTTAAAACTTGTGTCTTGAGTAAAGTCATAGTTATTTGAATTTTATTATCTAGAAAATGTGATTTCTAGTTTTGCTTCGTGACTGTTTGGAGTATGGTTGATCACAGCACTGTTTTTCTTTAAAAAAAACAACCCCCCCAAAAAACAAACAAAAAAAAACACCAACAAAATCCACTAAACCCTGAACATAAAAAACCCAGAAGCCCACAAAACAAGAGCCTGAATTAATAGTTCATGATCTGTATTTATTGGCTTTTGATAAGTACACTGTTTCTTTCTGATGAGGTGGCAACCGAATGACCTTCTGTGCACAACACCACTCTATACAACGTTGAGGGTGAACACACAAAAGGCATTTATTCACCTGGGGCTCGGACTTTTATAGGGTCCCAAGGGAAGATTCTGGAACTTGGTTGTGATTGGATAGGGAAGGGGGCGGAGTGTGTAACTGGGCAACCGAACAACCAATCAAGAGCAACTCCCCAAAGGTGGGAAAAGGAACCAATAGGGAAACAGGTCCAGGGCAAAGGCGGGAAAACTCTGAGGGGGAGGAAGGCAACATGGAGGGGAACTGGGGATAAAACAACAAGGGATCCGCCATGTTGGGGATCAACCTGGCGGTTTTTTGAGGGGTGTACATAGGGAGATAACCATGGGGAAAATCATAAATAGGGGAGGTTCCGCTTTCTACAAACGATCGTATACTCACAAGTTGATCCCTTTACAAGCAATCGTATGCAGGATCAAGAAATGTCCATAAGCAATTAAAGCTCAGTCCTTTCTTCAAGCCTCTGCCATGAATGTCTGAAGCTCCATAGTCTCTGCTCAGTCCTTGGCCTCTCTGTCCTCGTAAGTCCACCTCTGAAAATTTCTTTTCCACATCTTGTAGCTCTTGTGTTCTCCCACATGTTTCCAGGTGATTCAACAGATTTTCTGTCATTATCTGTACACTTTCTTGGCCAAAACGTGTTATGTTCCGTCTCAAGATGTAAATTGCTAAAATAGTATGCTCAATTACTAATTTGTATTAGTAATTGACGTTATACAAAAGTATACATTGCTTTTGGCAAACAACTGGGAGGGCAAAGTCCTTGCCTAGAAGAGCTTGCAGCTAAGAAAATACGGAATCGGTATGCTCTGCATACAATAATCTGACATACTTATAAATACGTGTGTCTGCATTGGTGTAAAATGTGTGCAACTATAGATATTTACAACACTTGGCATTATTTTCATAATCTTCTAAAAATTATAATTTTGCTCTAGCTACTTGCACATATTGACTAGTAATACAATTTTTCTTATTGTAATTTTAGTCATATTGGTGGCAGGGACAAGGTTTTTTTTTCCAAGGAACATTGGATGAAGTGGGCATATAAATAGAAACAACTATAGTTAATCTGATGATTCTCCTTGTGATACCTTAAAAGGGCATGTATATTTATAGATATTTTGTCTTTCTGACGTATTTTTCACGTGCAGCCAACATGCTTTTGTAATAAATGGGTTCGTGTTTCAGCCTTTTATCCTACCTTCTACAGCTTTGCATATATTTGTGTGTATGCTTGCATGCACTGTATTTAATTTTCCAGTATGTATAGTAGCATTCATAATCATTAAGGGATGAAGTATCATACACAAAGTAGCAACTCTCTTGGAAGTTCTATTTGTAAGTTTGAGTTTATCATTTATGGTACCATGCTTTCTCTACAAATGCTTTAAAACTTAAATTCAATTGTTCTAACTCATGGATAAAGATTTTAGAGATCATTATTTGGGCAGTTCCATGAAAGTTATGGCCTTACTTCAAAACACTCCTGTGCAATGACTCTTTCCCTTTTTGTTCCTCTTGTCTGCAGCTGTTGCTCATTTGTCTCCTCCATTCCATGCTAGATGAGTTGCACACCTTCAGAATGACTTCTTTATACTGTCCTCCCAATTTATAAACTAATACAGTCATATGCATATAAAATGGTAGGGCCCAATTAAAAAATATAAATTCCAAAACATTATCTCTACAACATTTTGTTCCCATATGTTTAGTTTTCTCCTTTGTTTCTCTTTCTCTGTCCTTTGGAATCTTCTTGCAGTAACAAGAATTAACTCTGTCTTATGTCTTTGAGTTTCTACAGTTCATGTTGCTAACCATGCCATCTCTGGGGCTGGAGCCTGAATGAGAACAAACTTGCTTACTTCCATGTTTTGTGCTTATGGCAAGACACAGTCACTGCAAGATGTAGTTACTATAACTAGGCAAAGACTCTGTTTTCTCCCAGTGACATACAAGATGCAGCACATGTATAGAGAGCTTTGTACACTCTGGTCTTGTCCTAAGCTACCTGAAGATCTGGGGATATGGACACTGCCTGTCTCCTGGACTCCACTGTACCCTGTACAAAATCTTTGTGAGAAATCTGACAGATTGCCTTTCTCCTGGAAAAAGAGTACATGGCAATAACTGCTTGAATTCCATCTCAAATCACAAGATACTGCATTTAGTGCATCCCATTAGTCACAGCTTCTAATGTCTCTAATCTACCAAAGGGTTTCTTTGGGAGAAGGCTCTTCTCCCCTCATCCAATTGGGGTGTCAGAACTACAGCCAGTTACTACAATGGAGACGAAGATGCTCCATGAACCATACAAACTCGCTCAGCAGGCAATGAGTGTCAGCTATGTGATGGTACCTTGGGGTTCTTCTGACATGTGAGAAATTTGCTTTGGTCTCTCTTCCTCCCATGCACAGCTGCTGTAGCCACTACTTTGCCTATCCGGATGATAGTAGTTTTATTTTGGTATTTGTAAAGTCTCTCTACTGTTAGTTCACTTTTTTTTTTGTTAAGTAATTATTGCAATCTTATGACTTGCAATTTTTTTCTTTCTTTTTTCCCCACAGTATTTATGAAAGAATTTTTCCACTTCTGAATTTGTGAATTTATACAGTGTGCTAATTAAGGAAAGCAGCAGACCTAGATTAGGACTGTAGCAAGAAAGCCTATGGTTTGATATACTATATTAAGTACTATAGCAGCATAATTCATTAACACTCTGTCTTTTCAATACTGCAGTGTATTAGTACTACCTTTGTTAGTTAATTTCAATTATTACAGTTTCTCTGTCTAATGCAAATTCTATTGATATTATGCCTACGTAATCCTATAGCGTTGTCAAAAATCTCAGCAGGTTTTGTGTAGAGAACTAAGTTGCAGAGAATTAGTTAGGATTAACACATTTTCTGTAGGGAGAGAGACTGCTGAGTCCAAAGCCATGTACTTTACATATAAAACTACTGGGCATGGGTGGTTTGTCTCTAGGAAAAGGCAACCAGTCTTGAGAGTGGTGCATGCAGAAGGGTGCCTTGAATAGCTCAGCTGCGTATCACCTAGGATATCACTAGCTGAATTTAGTGAATTGAACAAAACTTTTAGCACAACCTCGATTTGAAATTCTGGCAGTTGCAAATAAAGGTGGCTTGATGAGATGGAAAAAAAACCCAGCATTTGATTTAAGCTCTCTACCTCAGAAGTGAAATGTTACAGCAGTCAGGATCAGGATGATCTCAGACTAGGCATGTCTCCAGGCAAGTCCAAATTCTGAACTACCCAACAGGTTTTATTTCTGATACCACTAAGAATCACCTTGCTCTCTTCAGCCCACTACTCAATTGTTATTAGTTTGTGTCTACTATATTTATTTACCCACAACTGCCTTTGCTCTGCTCCTAGGCTACCTTGTTGCATCCTGTTTCCCACCCATGTTATGGTACCATGATGCAGCTTCAAAGTGTGAAGTCTTGAGGCTTCCTGGAACACAGAATAAAGAGCTGTGGCTGGCTGAATAAAACAAACACTGTTCTAATTTCTTGCATTTTGGTGCCTTGGGCAAACAACCTGTTTGTTTTTCCGTTACTTTCCTTCAGGGTCTGCTTTGAAGGAATCACTGCTATTCCAGGCATCAATTTATGAGGAGCAATGGTACTGAATGTCTTGGTAGATGTGAAGATTTTTTTAGTGATGAAAGGGTTGATCTTGAACTTAGAATGTTTCAAGGGCATAAATCAGGAAAAACAGTTGCAATCAATGCAATAATAGCAATGTAGCGTAACATTTGTTTTAATACCAGTTGAATGATAGAAGGCAGTAGGTAAATATTTTGTTTATCTACACCAATGACCAAAAGACAAACCTTAGTACCTGAAGCATAGATTCAGGTTTTCTTTTTTTAACCAGAACAATTTTACATTAAAATAAAAATATTCTAAAATAGCCAAAATAAAGGACATCAAAAGCCAAAGCAACAAAAAAATCCCCCTCTACTTTTATTGCAAGACTGAGGTATCTGCACATTTCTATAACCATGGTAAACTCATTACTGGAATGGCAATGTAGTTAACTAAAATTATTTACAGGCATTTCCTAGCTACAGAATTAGAGAATTCATCATAA
Source organism: Campylorhamphus procurvoides (assembly GCA_013396655.1). NCBI lineage: Eukaryota > Metazoa > Chordata > Aves > Passeriformes > Dendrocolaptidae > Campylorhamphus > Campylorhamphus procurvoides. The sequence goes on along the minus strand of WBMV01000300.1, from coordinate 239,615 downwards.
GCTCTAAAATCCAGCTAAGAAACAGTACATATTTGGATAGTTAGTCCATCTCAAGTCTATGTTTAATTACATTGTTGACTCGAACTTGGAAGTGCAAACTGAAGAACTGACATACCCCTAAGCTGATTTAATTACTAACAGCCACTGAAACGTGTTCCATGGCAATTCCACTTCTGCCTGCAGCTTCAGGCTGCATCCAGTTTAGCTGAATCAGTGAGTCAAATCAACACAAAAAAGAAGGAACAAACAATAGAAAGAAAAGAAAAAAGAGGGTGAGAAGAAATAGTTTTATTACTTATTTCTGAATTGGTCTCAGATCAGGAAAGATCTGATGCTGATTCAAAGGAGGGAAGCATATGGGAACAATCTATAGAGCTTGCCTTTTGAATAACAGCTTGTGTGTGTACCAGTGTAGCTATAGTATGAATTCTACTGTAGACTGTTTTAACTGTATTATGCTTACAACATAGCTGCAATGCTGCCTGCAGCAATAGCATGAAGATTCACCTTGGAAAGAGATCACATTTCAATTCAGTTAATTTTTTAGTGCTTTTTTAAAGGACCCACTTCTTTTACTAGATAGTGACTTGAGTTGACGGCACGCTCTGGGTCTGCACTTAGAATCCTTAACACACATTAATTCTTCATTTCTGCTTCCCTGAAAAAGGAATTATATTTTGCCTTTATCACTCAGCACTGTAACACTGATATGCCAAGAAAGAAGCTGAATTTTCTTCTGTCAATTACTAAATCTGCATGCGAAAGCTTTTGTTTTGTTCCAAGTAAATGGTGCATGGGGTCATACAGCATAAACAGTAACCTTGAGCACTATTTGATATCACAGTGAAAGATTCCTTGAGAGTGCAAGAAATCCTGTAAATGATCTTCTGTATGTTGCTAATACTGGATTCCCTGCTAAGCCAGAGGAAACAGAAAGGATGTAAATACAACTGCAGAAGAGATCTCAGTATGAAATACAACTTTAGCATTTCATCAGAATCACAGTATACTTTCAGCATTAAGAACCACAGTAGGTAAAGTTGCCATCTGTAAATTGAAAGCTAAACAATGGAAAATTGTAGTTAAGGCACATGAATTCTTTATTTGCTTTTTTAAATTAAGAAAACATCAGAGAATGAATAGCACATTTTTGATATTCTAGAAAGAAATAAATTTTGCTTTCATCCCATTTTCTTAATCATATTATTTTCCCCAAATAAAGTTGTTTTTACTAGTCAGGGCTTTGTTCTTGTTCATACTGCAAAAATATTCCTGTGCTTTTTCAGAACTCTTTGTCATCTAAAGCTTTTATGTACTTTGTTTGCAACCCAAATGATTCCTATGATTCTGTGCATGTTTAGGACTCTTGAAATCAGGTCCATGATAGCTGTTCCCCTCTGCACTGCTGATATTACTTTTAAAACCCTTTGGACAGATTGTCTAAAAGGAAATTATGAATTCAAATGCTTCTCTGAGAAAAATGCCACCAATTACAATTCTTTCTCAGTCTGCATTAAAAGTCATAGCAATTTTTTTATTTGCTGTATTGTATGCATGCACATGTATATAAATATATACAAAGATGCATGACTCAAGCTGTGCAAATAATGGATCTTTGGTCCAGCTCACAAACAATGTGAAAGACCCAAAGAATCCTCAAATGATTTATTCTTACTAAGTAATTTTTTTTTCTTTCAAAATTCATGTTGAAGAGATAAATTGAAAAATAGTCTTGTGTGGAAAGCAGCCTCTTTTAGATTAAACAGTAAGATATGTGAGAGAAGTGTTAGTTGTCTGTAATTCAGAGGTGGATGATGTTTCTGAAAGTAACAGAATCGAAGGTTTTAAAAGTGAGAAAAATGCAATTATGTATCAGTCAATTTTAATGAAATAAATAATTGGAAAAAGCTCTTGACTGTAGTACATTGTTAGAAAACAGAAAAATGAATGAGCCAAAATAGCTTTATCGAGAATAATTCATACCAAACCATTTGATGTTGAATTTGTTACATCAATAATGGGCCTTATGGATTGAAACATGCTGGTGGATGTCACATATTTTAAGTTTATGAAAGCTGTTGATAGTGTCTCAGATGAGATTCCTATAAGCAAGTAAGAGATGGCTGTTTAGATAAAACCAAGGTAAGGTAAGTGCAAAGCTGTTTGAGAAACAAGGTGTTTTCAGAAAGGTTAGATAGTACTTGCCTTCTAGTTAGATAGTATCTGCTCTTAGAAGGGATGTAGGTTACCAGATTGACTCCATATAATCCCTTCTGGTCCAATTTTCTGTTTGTATATAGTCCTGTCATACGGTAATGAAATTAGTAATAAAAAAACCCCCTGTAATGACATATTTAAATCACTAAAGATATTCCACTATTTTCTGGTAGCACAAGAGAATGGAAGTGAAATTGCATTTCCAGTTCTAAAATTAAATTTAGCTGTAGTTACTAAAATTGTAACTTTCCTTCACCTTCCACCTGTGCTGTAATTAGGTTCACTGGCTGTTATTACAGAGTAGATTTTTCCCTGTAAGGTTTCCACTGTGGAAAGATGGGTCAAACATCACTAAATTCAAGGGAAAGCACAAACCAAAAGATCCAGCAGAATATTTTATTACTTTTCCATTTCACCAAGAATTTAATCATAATTTTTTTGTGTTATTTTTTGTATTAGACTAGGAAGAAGGAAGTGGTGCATTGCATAGTATTGATTTTTAATTGAAAAGAATATTAATTTAGCTCTTTCAATATTCTTACCAATTTTCTTAAACCGTCATAGTTTTTCTAATATTTTATTTTTTTATTGATGGCATATTTTATAAATACTGAAGTGCTTGCCTGAGATATATATATCAGTAATCCTGACCATGATATAAATGTCAAAACCAGCAAATTATATTTAAAAAAAAAAAAAAGATGGAAAAGCAATTACTTTCTCTCAGATCTACATAATGTCCTGACTGGAGCCTTGCACCTTTCGGCTTCTGCCTCACTGTCCTCACTTTTCTGGAAGACATTAAAAAGAAATTTAGATGAGCACCAATGTTTAATTTTCCCTTTGCTAAGTTTCAGACTTCTTCACAAAGAGGTTCAGCAGCTGAGAGTAAGAAGGCAATATTAGATTTTTGATTGTCTGTTCCAACCACCAGAGGCCCAGGATTCCATTAAGTGACCCTTCTGAACTTTCATCATGCAAAAAGTGTTCAAGCTCTCCCTCGTGGCTGAAATGCACTTTTCACTGTGCTTGGGGTTTATTTTCAGAGTTTTAACAGAGTAGGTGCCAGACATGGGCTTGTTTTATGGATCTATTTTATTTCAAATTAATTTATCCAGTGATAGTCAAATATCTCTTCCTTTACATGAGCTGGTGGAATTTTCTACATACTTTCATCAGCTTTTTGATGATTTGCACTTATGACTGCAAAACTGAAGTCCTACAAGCTGTTCTTGAAAGGACAGAGTGCCTAGCAGCAGTGTGAGCTGTAGGCTCTTATCTTAAGTAGTCACTGCTCTCCTTATTGGTTTCTTAACATTTTCATGTCTTTAGTTCCAAAGTTATGTACAAAGAATTCTTACAGGTGTTTTAATTTGTTCCAACTCCCCTCAAAAGAGGTAAACAATTTTTTAAAATGATAATTTTCTCTTCTAGAGATGGAGATCCTGAAATCTATTATCAGATTCTCACATTGAATAAAATATTTGGACACATTTTAATGCAATGCTGTATGTTTTCCCAACATTTTCAAGACAAATAAACTAATTATTTTTATAAATTTTTATTTATTTCTCTAATGACTGCTACTATTTGACATCTCTAAATCAAACATGAGAATTACCCCTAAAACCTTTCAGTCATGAAAAATATTCCTTTGTTGCTAGCTTTGTGCCATTAGCTAAGAAAAATGAGGATTTTTCAGTGTTGGCTTTTCAAACTAAAAGGCCATTCTTGACTAAATCTGTGAGCAAACTATCAGAGGATCATTAATGTCCTGTGAAGCTGTGAAATTCTATCCTACAAGTTCAAATTAAAATATATCTAAATATGTATGTTATAATTTCAAAATGAATATACATAGTCAACCTTGTATACTTTTATTTCTCTGTTATTGCTGGGGGTTTTTTCACTTGAAAACATTTCCTACCACCAGCTGATTCTGAGTAGAAAATATATGTCCTAAAGTCTGTGTGATCTATCAAAGTATTTGATACTCATAACCAACACCAGTCATATGTCTTTTAACTGTAATATATTTCATTCATATCATTAAAGAGTAGTGCTGCTTGCTTTGAGAGGAGGAGCAGACCATGAAGCTGTGTACACAATCCATGCAGGGGTCTAGAACCAGACTACAGCTTTACATCTTTCTCTGCAAGAAACCTTTTCTGCTTGTAAATGGTGTTAAATTCTTGCCAATAGGCACTATTGATATGCTAGTCTGTAATAATCTAAGACTCCCATATCTAAAGATACTTTGGACTTTAAGTAGTATTTTAATTTTGTTGTCACCATTGTTGTGCAGCAAGTTTTTCCATCTTCTGATAGCACATCCACCAAGTTAGATACTAAGACACTGTTTGGTATATGTTAAGATCCAATTACTGAGAAATTCCTCTGCCCAAATTAAGGTGCAAACAAGACCATGTGATGAAGTCAATAGTACTGATTTTATTAGCAATAAAATGTGAGGAAGAAAGATAGAAATAGAAAAAAGAGAAGAGAAAGAGACAGAGAGAGAGAGCGAGCGAGAAACAGGTCAGATAGAAAATAGTCACCACCTATGGATCCAGTGGCATTCCAGTGGTCTTTCACCCTGTGCTTTTCAGTGGTGAGGATCCCAAGGTCATTCAAAAGGTTGCACTATTTATATGTTTCAGCACGCAAAGGAATTAGTCCTCATTGGCTAAACAGTTCCATTATTTTCTTGGTTAAATGATTCCCTTGCTTCTAATGCTAATTAGTCCCATACTCAGTTTTTCTCTTCCTTTGAGCTGGTGGGTTTTTTGGGTAGGTGGTTCATGAGTCACTGGTTGCAATCTCCCCCTGCCAGAATCACTTTTCACCCAGTCAGAGCTGATTTCAGCACAGTGGCTGAGTTGTCTTTCCTTATAGTCCATAAATTCTGCATTATTTGCGTTCTTTATCAGTGACACATTCTTCTCCCCAAGCTTTGTTAACCTCTCCTTAGGTCTGAGATAATACTCAGACAATAGTGCCACCTTTATTTTATCTAAAGTTCCAGCTGTACTGCTGTGATTTCAGGTCATATTTGGGGCAGGGACTTCAGTGGTTGTTGATGGTCACAGAAGCCACCTCTCTAATAACCTGAGGTGATTTTTCTTTGAATGGTTAAATATGTACAAGCAACTGCTTCTTTACACAGTTTGCCCTAGCAGTAATTTTTGTTCAGATGCATTACCCAGGATGAGCTAACTACAGTGTTTGAGACACGAAACTCTTTAAGTCCTTACAATAGGCTGGGCTAAACATGCATAAATTGTGCAAGTCGAAATGCTTAAGAGCAGAATTCTGAAATGCTAGAATGAACTGTTATTGTAAGTCTGTTCTTTTACCTTAAAAATTTACAAAGCCTTTGTGAGCTAATTAGGCTGTTGGTAATAGGTATATAGGGGAGTTTGCGTGAGATGAAGAAGTTTGGTGTATGCAAGTCTTATAAACAATATGAAGCACCTATTCAGATGGCTTCATCTCTTCACTTATACGTAATACTTTACTGCTCACAGAAGATGGCTTCAGGCATCTAACAAGGGTCTAGGAAAGTATTGTAAAACTATCATACAAATACAGAAAATGAGATTTCATACGATCCGAAACTGTGTTCAGTTGGGTCACAAATTTCAATGGGCTAATTGTCTGGCTGTGTCTTTTTCCCACAAAGTGCACTTCAAGTCAAGAGAATATTTTTTGGAGCATCTAATCCTCAAAGGTTAATTTTTTTTTTTTTTTTACTTTTCATATTTAATATGTAAGAAAGACAGCTCTATTTAATAGAGAGCTTCAGCCTTGAAAAAGTTGTCATGTGTAACATAATATTAAAATATACTGTCTTTCCTCTGAAAACTTTCTGAACACATTGTTGCTTTTTAGTTAAATAATTTTTTTCTGCTATTATGAGGACTATGATATGACTGAAAAACATTCTGAAAAAAAGGTATGTAGTGCCAAGTCTAACACAATGAACATTGTACTCTTACTAAAAGATTTTATCAACACAATAAATAAGCTTTCTTTCATTTCTAATGATTTTCAATGTCTACTACTCTTACTATTATGGCTAAATAGCAAAGGTTTACTTTACTTATAGTTCCTTTATTATTGAAACTCCGAAACTCACTTAATCCCTTCTTTACCTACAAAACTCCGAAGTTCATGAGAGGTAACAGTAAATCTGGCTGATCTTACTGGGACAGAGTTCAGAAGGCAATATCTTTTTTTTTTTTTCTTTAATATCACATACCTGCTTTTGCTTTTGTCTGTGGCATTTTCATAAAACACAAATTTCATTGAGCTGGGTCTTAGAGCTGTTGAAGAATACAAAAGGAAGGGGAAGATGTGATATCCAGCTGTGAAGGCAGAGCATCACTTTGCCATTTAGAGAAGTTCTTGTGACCTTACTGTGAAGTATCATGGCCAAGACTTATGCTTATGCATGTAAATTCATAATATATACTTTGGCCATATTGATGCCCTTGATTTTTGGGGCAGGACATCAAGTTCTCTTCTTTCCTAGTGTGTGCAGGAAAAGAGGTGTATTTTCCTCTGTTCCTACCAGTGCTGTTTGCTTAGGGGTTGACGTTACACTGCATTGCATTCTATTCCCAGAATAAATGAGATTAGTGATAAAAAAGCAAAGACAATTTTCTTTGCTGTTCACTTATTAAGCTGTAAGGTCTCTGAATCAAAAATCTTTATGGTTCTCCTGTTGCTTACAGAACTTATTTCATATTGTGAAGTTCTTATTGTGTGTGCTAGCAGTATATAAATTCAGGCATTGAGAAAATATGTAGAAATATCTGAAAAGACAGCAATGAAAAGCCTCAGTATAACCACTGACAGTAGAAGTGCTGGCTAGCTACTTTTTCTGGTTAAAAAGTAATGGCTATTATTTTTTATTTATCATAACTTGACATTAAGGTAGAAAAGAAATCAAGTTCTTTGTTCTTCTCCCTTCATCCAATTTACAGAGAAAATTAATAAACAGCATACAAAGAAAGGACACTACACATGCACTGCACATATGAGGTTTGTTAGTCCTGCTAAGAAATTAGAAGTGTACCCTTATAGACACTAAACAGTGCATACTACTCAATAACAACTTAAAATGAGTAAGACAGCTGTACCCTGCGGGGCGGGGGGTGGGGGGTGAGAAATTCTATACCTGAGGGCTATATGCCCTTTCCACAGTGCACTTCACTGTGTTTTGTCTTTTTTTCTATACAATCCTGTTGGGAAGTTAAAGACCAAATAAGATTCCCCCTTATCTTTCTTTCCCTAAGGCTAAACAAACCCAGTTCTGTCAGCTTCTCCTTGTAATTGTCCTGGTGGCTTGCTGCTGGACTTTACAGAAGGCAAGCAGAAAACCAGAGACTACTCCCAGTAGAAAGCAGAAAAATACAAAATTATTCTGTTGGTAACACAATAAGAAACTTTTACTGTTGTACATTGGGAAAAATAGAATTAGCAGCTGAATGCCTGCATGTGTTTTCTATAAAATCTCAGAAATTTGAATAGATGTGAATAGTGATTATCTTAGTAAAATTTCAGACAAATTGGCTTAATCTTATATTTTACTCTTCTCTATAGTTAAGCTATTTTTATATACAGTTATTATTTTTTACAAATTTCAGATTGTAATGGACTTTTAAAATAAAGTCCATTCTAAGTTATGCAAAGTACTTTGCCTTCCGTGTGGGTAAAAGGACACATCATTTCAATGTCACTGAGAGATGTAGCAGTGAAAGGAACTTACACTGCCATATGGCAAGAAGAGTACATACAGTGTTGTCTTCTCATATAGGAGATGTAATGAGGAAAACTTGTGGTTATTCATGATGATGCTGCTTAACACTTTGAACCCAAAAATCCATGACATTTATCAAATGCAGAAGTCACGAGTCAGCAAGAGCACATTGAAGGCTGTATCTGTGGTCTTGATTCTTCCTAAGTCTAAATCAATCCGTTGTGAAAAACAGTCCTACCAAGCTTTTTTTTTTTAAATATTTTGATACATTGACTACTATTCTCTTTTAATTTGTTTCCCTTTGTATTCTTTGCACATTTATGTGCATTAATCCATGCAATTGTAATAGTGTGCTTATCCAAGAACACTCAAGATATTTTAGTCAAAATTATTCCATTTATTGAAACCAAAGAATGAGGAGCAGAAAAGGGCAATGGAATAGATTCCTAGATTGTTATGTAATAAAGTGGCACAAGGTAGTCAGTTTAATGACAGTAGAAATTATTATAATTGATTTCAATTTATGAATCGAGCTTAGTATTTTTGACTGGGAATGGAAATAAAAAATCCACAAAGCAATCTTATAGACAAATGAATATTGACCTGAACGAAAATAGCTTGCAGTTAGGCTTCATCTTCAAGTTTGTAAAGTTTAATAATCTTCTGTCTTTTTACTCATACACTTTTTATCCAATGTTAATAACCACCTGGTAGCTAAAAGCAACATTGCAAGATGGTATATTTCATATTTAGTAGTAACTTAAAAAGTGATTACTATCAAATGTATTATGTTTTCTTAGATACCCACAGGAATCTAATGAATAGAAGTATCTCAGAGGGGACAGTTTGGGTCTCTTTATTCATTTTCACCTTTATCAACATTCTAATGCTTACAAGCTGAAGTAAGTCTTGCACACCTCAAAGAGACTGCTCTCCACCTTCAAAGGATCATTATTTCTTATTTGAGCCTTCTATTTTTATATTATCAATGTTTCCATCTGAATGAAGATCAGCATGTAGGCTTAGTTTGAATAATTTAAAAAGCAGCTGCAGTTAATATTAATAAAAGAATCTGACTTGATCACCTTTGAGCTAACTTGAAACTTAATATATTAACTGAAATCCTAGCAGAATTGTAAGTGTTCAGATTAATCACATAAACTCTGATTTCTTTCCATGCTGCATTTGACTATTCAAACTGAGCCTTTAATTTGAGACAGTAGTTTAGATTTAGACCCACTTTAAAAAGCCTGATGCATTTAGAAAATTCAGATAAATGATAAATAATCATCACCTGTCATCCACACTAGCTGTTTTATATCAAAGTAATATAGTGATGATCTGGAAAGTTCTCTTTCAATACTCAAGAACAGTCCCCAGTCTGTCAAGAAAGATGCATGTTTTTTGACAGATGGTTGTAGTATGCTACCTCAAAATTCAAGAGAAGTGGGTGAATACTTGTGTTTGCACTACTGAATAGTATCTAGTAATGTAAAACTGAATGTTGGCAGGTAAGTGGTGTGGTTTCACCCCAGCCAGCCACCAAGCACCACACAGCCACTTGCTCACTCCCCCTAACCAGCAGGATCAGGAAGAGAATTGAAAGGGTAAAAGCTGGAAAGCTTGAGATAAAGACAGCAAAAGTCACACACACAAGCAAAGAAAAGCAAAGGACTAATTCCCTGCTTCTCATGGGCAGGCATCATTTCACCCATCTTCCAGGAAAGCAGGGCCCCATCACACCCAACAGTTACCTTGGAAAACAAACACCATCACTCCAAATGTCCACCCAGCTTATATACTGAGCATGATGTCATATGGTATGGAATATGCGTTTGGTCAATTTGGGTTGCCTGTCCCAATTGTGTCTCCTCCCAACGTCCCATGAACTCCCAACTTCCTCGCCAACATGGCAGCACAAAAAGCAGAAAAGGCTTTGGCTCTGTGTAATCACTGCTCAGCAATAACAAAAGCATCACTATATTAGCAACCCTATGTTTAGCACAGATCCAAAACACAGTCATTCAATCCGCTGGGAAGGAAATTGACTCTACACCAGCCGAAAACAAGACAGTAAAGGAATCTATTATTCTTTTTTCATAACTTTGGTCTCTTGAAGTATATACTATTGTTTCAAGTGTAACACTGGATGATTCTTGATTTTGTATCATATCGTGATAGAATGGTTTGGGTTGGAAAGGACTTAAAAGATCATGTAGTTCCAAACCCCCTGCTGTGGGCAGGGGCAACTTCCACTGGACCAAGTTGCTCAAAACTCTATCCCACTTGGCTTTGGACAGTTCCAGGGGTGGGGCATCCACAACTGCTCTGAGCAACCTGTTCCAATACCTTGACACAGTAAAGAATTTCTTCTTGATATCTAATCTAAACCTACTCACTTCCACTTTAAAGCCATTTCCATTTGTCCTGTCACTGTATATCATTGTAAATAATCTCTCTCCATCTTCCTGTGGGCTTACTGGTTAGATTTTTTTCTTTAAGGATCTAGGAATACAGGTTTATGACACACTAGGTTACAAATGTTTTAAGTTAAACATCAAGTTAGAAGTTAAACTGCTCTCAGTGTTGCCATAATTAGGTATCTTCAATATACATTAGTGATGTATGGCTACATATAGTATAATGTCTATAGAGTAATGCTTGTTAAACACTAAACACTCTCAGGTTCTATTATAATCAGCCATGCTGAACTGAGAGTAAGTAGAGAAATTTCCTCTCCATGTATGATAAGAAAGTTAAGTTCTATATTTTGCTTCAGAGATAGAATTGCATGACGCAAGTAAATTCCATTATCTACAAAAGTCTTAGTTAATATCTTTTTTTTCCTAATAGAAAATGGTTTAAGTTCATTTGATTCAATTTACATAATAATACAGAGACTTTCAATAAGAAATTCTGGGAAAACATATATAAGAAATAACTCTATGCTTAAAAGTATGTAGAACATAACTCATATGCCAAAATCAGAAACTAGAACAAAACAAAAAATCCCAAACAAAACCAAACCAAACAAAAAAAAAAATCAAACCAAACTAACAAACAAACTCCCCAAAACAAAACAAAAAAAAAACCCTCCGAACAACTAAAAACTTATTGACAGCAAGGGAATGTTCATAAGGAGAAGACAGTGTCCTGATCAGTGCCTTCAGGTATAACAGAAGTAGATACAGAACTGAGCTGAAGACTATTTTGTGCTTAAGTATTTATTCTGTAGAATGTATTATATATTTTGATTGCATATTGGATTTTTCTAATTTTGGTTTAATTATTACTAATACTAATATATCTTCTTTTATGTCTTAGAAATAGTTGGAAAATTTTAGTTCTGAAAAATATAAGATATAGTAAAAAAATGTAAGGAGCCAGCCATTTGATTGGGGGAAATTGAAATAAGATTGTAAAAGACACAAAACTGGAACTTCATATATGATTTACTCATCCTTGTTAATGAGGCTTAGAAATTATCTCATTTTATAGTCTAGTGAGACAATAGAGCAATATCCAGAATTTCAGATATAAATATAGGAGTAAAAATGTATTTGCTTTAAAGCAAGCCTGCTGGATGGGAATAGCCATTACAGTCAACAATGAGGCAATGAATCTGTGCCTAAAGCAGCTTAGTAAGGCTTTTCATAACTTTTTGTCTGCATAGTAAAGAGTAAATTTGCAGGAACATCCGCAGAGATTTAAATTAATTTCAGAAAGAAAATTATTACATTAATTTGTTTTCTACAAATAAAATTTTGAATTAGTTATTCAGTATGGGATTTCCCAGTTGCCTTTAATAAAATGATAGAGATGGGCTTATGGGGAGAATCTTAATTGTTCAGCTTTCCGTTTCTGTTTGACTCATTTTCAAACTTAGTTATTAGTGGGAAATAGCTGAAGTAAATGAATGTTTGTGAACCGTAGTGCCTGATTCTAAGCTGTTGTGTAGGCTTGTTCAGACGAAGTAGATACTTAAGAACACAAAACATTTTAGTTTTTTTCAAAGTAGTGTCTGCCACAGAGTTCTATTTTAGAAAGAATTTCACTGTGTGTGATGTTGTGTGTAAAGTAAAGTTTGACCTTAAGAGCATAATGTGTTAATTTAAAACAGCATGTTGCAGTTTGTGTTCCTGTGACTCAGTTATGAGTAATAGTGCTTAATATTTTTGCATATTATTTCTCTATTACAGTGATTAAAATGTGCAGAGCTCATGGTACAGAGGAGAGTAAATGAAAAATAGTTAGCTGTCAAATACAAAAAAAATAATCAGGATGATTATAAAAAGATTATTTTTCATGAATAATTTTTACAAGGATGTAATTATACAGACCACTGATAAGATAATTTCTAATTTCCTTAACAGACTGAAAGTTATTAATTCATTTGCTTTATGAGGAAACTGTTTCTGTAAAGGTAATGTTTGTACAGTTGGACACAGACAGGGAAAATCAAACACTGAATGCAGAAGATTATGGTATCAACACAATATAACAGCATTCCTAGGAGGAAAAAGGGTCATATAATGCTATTACTGTAATTCCGCCTTTGAATTCAAACTCTTAGGTATAGAAAGAAAATATAATTATTATATTATTCATCTACTATGAATTCATGTTACTAATGGTACTGATCTGTCATAAAAAGTTATAGATAGAAGTTTATTCCAAATAAGATTTACCAAAACGATTATAACAAAAGTTATAATAACGATAATTTATAAATAGTATTTTATTTTATTCTCCTTTCCTGACATGACTGTTCAGAACAGCACTGCACACATTCAGCTACTCTTACAGACTTTTGTACAAAGAATGTACATTTTCACACTGTTCCTGAGACAGACTTGAGCAGGGAATACCTTCTGTGACTTGAAACCTGCTTTGTCTCTTTCCATTCCCACTAAAGAAAGAAGGAAAAGAAATCTTGTGCTTTGTGATAAATCCTTTCAAATGCTTGAAAGACAGAGAGTGGAAAGAGTGCAATCTCAGTGACTTCCCAATAACCTGATGGAAGGATACGCATGTGGGATGTACTCTGGACTGGTACTGAGTTGAGCATAGTCTTTTTCTGTTGTTGTTAATCTTTGTTAAAAATAAGAGAAACAAAAAGAAAACAAACAACCCCTCCACTCAAAAAAAGAAAAAAAGAAAGAAAAAACCAACAAAACTATCTACTGGAACTAGATTACTCTTATCCATATCATATATTCCACATTCCCATTCTCCCTTTGGCTGAAACGTTTACGTCAAGTTTCTTTGAGATTCAGCACAGGAGCTCAGATTTCAGGTAAGATTAGCTTTTTTCAGCAGTATGATGCACAAGACCTGCTGTTTCTAGCTTCAGAGGCTTGCCAGGAAAGTTTTGTAGTATATGGACTATGAAAAATTACTATGTCTTGGTGGCTGTTGAGAAATACATTCATTGCAGGTAGCTCGGGATGCAGCTGCAGGGTGAGCTGCAGGTTGAGCTTCGGGCAGGGAGAGCCCCAGACCAGAAGCCCTGAATTGTCAACCCTTTGCATAATAAGGAGCCCGGGGACCTGTGGCCCAGCCAGGGGAGAGACCCAGCAGGAGGTGAGGACCCCCAGACTTCTGTCCTCTTAGACTGTGAGCATAAAAAACCCAGGACTTCTTTTTTTGGGGGCTCTTCTTCGGAGGCACCAGTTCAAGCTGTTATTTTGTTATTTTAATTATTGCACCAAAAAGAAATTATTTTAAGGATTGGTACATCTGAGAGTGTGCTATGGGAAACCTGGTGTGACTGTGAGTTTGGGGGATCTGTAGCTGCGAAGGGACCGCAGTCCCAGCACAGGTGGTATGAGAGTGACTGCCAGAGTGCCTCCTGGATGGTCAGACAAGGAAGTTTCCTTAAAAGTGACTATGGTTTCTGCCACCATGAATATTTTGCATCTTAAAAGCCTTAAATATAGCTTTGGACATGTGCCAAAATGTATCTTAGAAAATAAGTAATCATTTACGATTAAGATTTTAGAACTAACTTGTCATAAGTAACTCAAAATTGAAACAAAAATATTTTTCATATTATTTTTCATATGTGTCAATAATAACATGAAATTAAGTTTTAAAGAGGTTGAAGAATTGCTGTGAAATGTGTATAGTTTGTCAGTTTGTCACGTTAGTCAGATAATCCAGAAGTGTTTGTGGCCATTAACTTGGTTTGAGTAACTGAACAGAAATTAAATGTGACAGTACAGTAATTATGCAAGGGGTTTTTTTGTTTGATTTTTGTTTGATTGGTTGGTTGTTTTTGAGGGGTATCTAGTATAAGTGTAGAATAAAAATTGCTCATATTTGTGTACTGTTCTAGGTTGACAGTATGCATTCAGATGTCTGAACATTACCATATGCAGAGAGGTCCTGGTTGTTATGATCCATCACATACTTTTGATAGTATTTGAGTTATTAATTTATTGATAAAGATGAAAACCCCATCTATTATACACATTACTGTTGTATTGTTGCACTGTGTATTTCTGGAATTTTAAATTTTGGAGGGAGAGATTGCAATGTTATTTTAACCTTTGACATAGCCAATGGTTTCACCATTGAAGGCAGTCAAGTTGGTGATGTGATATACCTTTGGTTTAAATATGTGTTCTGTTCCCAATAATCTTCCTGTCTTTCATTTAGAAATGGATTCCAAGATGATGTGCTTTGTAATCTTTCCAGAGACTAATTTTTTTGTTCAAAGCTGATGATAAATACATTAGTAAAGCAGTCATTCTCAAAATCAGTATGCACTACCTTGAAAATCTAGGTCCAGTCATAGTATTTGCATATATTACATTGCTTGCAGTAATTTAGCCAACTTTGTGCTGCTGATTGGTGGCACAATAGTGAAAGAATATATTTAGTCTTTCAAGGAAAGATGTAACAGTTTAGTTCCAGCCTGTGTATAGTTGGAACTGGTAAAGCTTAAATCTCAATTACTTTTAGGGCAGATTATCAGATGAAGGTCTTTACACAAATAGGAAATAAAGCTTCAAAAGAAAAGGGAACAAACCTGTCATCATGGGAAAGGTTACTGTTGCTCTAATTCTAGTTCATATTCAATAAGAACACCTTGTTCAATAATAATTCACATCAAGATGCTGAAGGAGAATTACACATTAGGAGAGTTCATTAGGCGTTTCTAAAGTAAGCTGAATAAATGTGCCTCAAAATGTATTTCACAAAGCTGTTAAAGTATTTAAATTAGATCTGTAAAGTATTATGAAAAATCCACAAGGGATGCACAATTAGTCGAATAAGCTGTTCAGGGCTGCAAGCTATTTAGCATTTATTTACAGTGCTTTCTTGTATACTCTTTACCCAAAACAGGTGAATGGCACAAAAAAAGTAGAACTATGCAAAGCTTAAGAGAAATTAAGCAGAGATGAGGGCTGAAATAATGACAACAAAAAGCAGTCCCCTCATAATTAGTTTTCCAGTCTTTCACAATGCATTATGACTATACCACTGAAGTAATTAAATACAAGACAAATGATTATTTAATGTAAGTGTGTTTTCTAAAACATGTCATTTATTGGCCTTTTGAGTTAGCCTATTTGTAATCCGTCTTTTCCTGAAATGAACACTGGCCTTTCTGAATCAACAGCAATAAATATATGTAATTGTTATAATGTCTTTATTGGGAGCATTGCTCTTTGTGACTGCATACCACTTTAAGAAAACTATTTTCCTTTTTGCATACTTTATGCATTTAGTGGGCCAGAGATATTTGCAATAGGTAATGTATGGTGCATGTATTATATTTGTCTTATGAGGGTTGTATATATTAGGAGATTTGCTACTTTCCTGTTCTCTCACATTTTTTCTGGTAGTAGTCTAAACACTAGGTATAAACAAGATAACCTTGTGGTAGCTAATGCATGCAATGTACCACAAGGTTCAGGTGTCTTTCAGTACTGATTATCCTTGCTAGGACAGTATGCCATATCCTGTGCTGCCACTTTTATTCCCAGTCTTTGCTATAAGTTGCCAGGAAAAAGGCCAGATTTTATGCCTACCTACCTGGAGGCATACCTACTAATGCTAATAGAGATGTAGCTTGAGACATTGTCTCTGATTTTTGTTCACACTTGTCCATCTTTGCTTATCCGTGGTGCCATAATGCATTATTAGAGCTTGGGCACTTTAATTACATCAGCCATAGCATTCACAGTTCTAGATGTTTTTCAAAGACAGAACAGCTGAAAATATGTTAAACTGTGAAGTTCAAAGGTCTCAATGTTAATTTTGCCTCCTGTAAATTTATTTTTGCAATTGTTTTTAGTGAAATATACTTATTTTCCAAATGGCTATTATTAACTAATAGTCTATGTGAGCAGGCTTAAAAGCAAAATCAACAGAGCTTGTAGTGTAAAATCTCTTCGTAGAGATTAGTCACTATTAACAGATTATCAACAAAATGCATCTGAAGACTTTCCTCTGGCCAGACTGTACCTACACTTGTCTAGTAAGAATGCTTGTTCTAATCTTAAAATCCTGTCATTCCCTAGGGAGCCACTCCTTCTCCCTTTCATGCAATAGAAGTAGCAATCCACCTGTCTCAGTGAATCAGCAGTATCCACTTAACCTCTTCTCAGCAGGATAAGCACCTGCTAACAGCATGGGGTATTGCTGTGAAAACTATGAGTTTGCTAGCTTATATGTTAACAGTGATTAATATTTGGTATTACAGTTTCAATATGTAGGAGGCATTACCACTATTGAGAAACTGCCTTAACCCCAATTGCCGTTCCTACAAAGATCATGCTCTCTTAGAACATGCAGTTATGGACTACTTCTACGAAGAAGGGAAATGGAAACATCTTTTAGGGTTTAGATAACAATAAGATATAATATAGATAGATGAAAGACAGTAAGATTGATAAAATACAGTGTTATATTAAAAAATAAACACATGATTCAAATTTACATACTGTTTTTTGTGAAACATCGAAAGCTAGAGGCTTCATGTTTTCTAAAGTGTGTATGGAAAAGGGACCATTAATACTACTTACTTTTGCACAGATTGAAGTTTTGTGATAGTCTAGGGAAATTCTTATTTTACTTTCGGGAATACAAGCACACTAAGATAATGACAGTAGTGTTCTCTATTTTCATCATAGTCACCTGTTTCCTACATTAAAAGGTAACATTGCTGTTTTCTTAAGTTTTATTTAAATGCATCAGGTGCCTGGACAGTCTTGGTCATTATTTTATAAATTGATTCCATATTGCCACTGATCCACCGAGTTTTTAGGAACAATCACTTTGGCCAAACAGTTTCCATACTATGCATAGGAAGCAGAAGCCATGAAAATATATCAAAGATTTGGTTTTGCCTTAACCTTTAGGCTGATATTATCAAACCTTACAGCAAAAGCACAAAATTTGAATTGTATCTGCCTTTATTACATCTAAAAATAAGGTAGAATTATGGATAATCAAGCTGCAAAATTATTTTATTAATTTGATGTAGATGTTTTAAGAGGACTTAAAACAAAAAGGAAACATTAATTTTTTACATTTCCATTGTTATAGCAAGCTACTACTGACGTTTTTTCTGAACTCCTATCTGTTACAAATAAGTGCACCTTTTTTTGTATTTGTTCTTTTTTTTTTTTTGTACCTATGATGTACCAGGAAGCAATATTCGTTCACTTTCACTTTGGTTTCTCCCCCCCTTTTTATTTGTGTCTTTGATTTCTGTAGTGTCAGTCAGTCTGTATCACCTCTTCTCATCTTCCCTTAAGTCTTCTCAGACTTCATATTTTGGTAACATTTTAATTAGTAAATAAATCTTATTATCTTGAATATTCTGTAAGCACTATAAAAAGTCACTATTTACTTGAGTATCTATTTAAAATAATAAAAAAAATCTTTAGTTGGATTACTGCTTTTTTTCTTACAAAAAAAAGCCCTACTTCCATATTAATCAGACAGAACATTTTAAAATATTATTGCATATTTTAAAAGGTCATCATGCACCAGCTTTGAAATGTGGCAGGCTGATTTTGTTTTTCTCATGAATCTCCATTCTGGATTTGGTTGGCTACCACAGACAGAATGAGACACTTCTGGCACTTCTGACATGGATATTTTCTTTGATTGTCACTCTAGAAGTATACCCCTCCTTTTAATGGGTTTTTTGTGACTGGGGCTTGCAATGTAAAGAATCAACACCAAATGTATCATAGTTTTAATAAAAGAAAAATGTCTCTAGTATTTTTATTCATTATAGGAGCCAAGGGCAAAGCTGTATTTGCAATGCCCATTGACCTGACCAGGGTAGATTGTGGATACAGAGCTGATTTCACCTTAGTTTAAATGCCCTAGTTACTTGATCTTACATAACTTTGTGTTAAGCTCACGCTTTGGAAAAATGTCCACGCTTTTGAACTGGTTTCTGTCTCTTTTTGTAATGTACACAGTGAAAGAACTAACAATCTACTAACAATATACACATATATGATTTATCAGGTAAACTTCTGGCAGCTTCTAAATGCATATAAGATGTAAAACCTAGACTATTTCTAAGTATTTAAGAGCAGAAGAGCAATATACAGTGCAATTGTCACACTTTGACATCTTCCAGGAAACATTATATAGTTCTTAATTGCAATTTTATAAACCACAGAAAACAAAGAAGCAACCCCACCCCACAACCTTGCTAATGATTTGAAGCAGCTAAAGTATGTTTTCATGTACTATGACCATCAATAGTTGGCAAAGGAACATAGTTTGCCAGGATGGCTAGACAGAGAAAATATTGTTATTAGTTTATAGAGCATAAAGTTAGCATGTGCTTTTAGATTTTTTGACAGAGTGAATTATAATAAAATGTGCTGTCTAGCTAGGAATAGAGGAGCTACTATGGAGAGAATGGAAACGTACTCTTAGATACTATATGAATAATTAAATATATATTATAATCTAGAAAGTGGGCAGTTTGACTTAGCTTGTTATGACTTATCTTTGAATTATTTGTGTAAAAAGTATCTGCTACTTTTCTATTTTGCTACTGAAATTTTCTCAAAAACTATAGTCCATTTACAGCTATTGAAAATATATAAAATCTCAAAAATGCATCTTTTTGCATTTGAAGTTATTTAAAATTAAGGTACTGCAGTAAAAGATCATTGGGCATTGTCTATTATTGTTCTGCTGCCACTGTATTTTTTAGATATTCCAATTTTATTACACACTGTTAGCCTAGAGGTGGGAATGATTTGGACACAATGTTAAAATTATCATATATAAAATTATGCTAATCTTCTCTGCCAACATTTCTGAAAAACAGGAATAGAATAAAAGAAAAAAATGGTAATTTTAAATAGAAAAATTGCTAACCTTACACTAATCTTCCTAATATAGGTGAATAATTTTGTCAAGCATTAAAGCTGTGTCAGAGCTTAATTTCACAAGGGAAAAGGTGACATTAAGAAAAAACCCACACCCTTGTATTGAATTTTATTTGCTTCCAAACTATACTTTCTGCTAGTGAGTAAACCTGAGGATCAGTAAGATTCTCTAGTTCAGTTCTTTGGCTTACTTCTGTGGGTGTAACTTCTAGGAAGCTTCTGTGTGTCTCCTAAAAACATTTAAATAAGTTGTTTTAAATGAAGCTTACTGTAAGGGGTTAAGGGATTGCCTCTTCAGTTTTGGGTTTGCTTTTTTGTTTTTTTTTCCTGAGAAGAAATTTGAGACAGATAAATGCAAATCTTAGTGGCTCCCTGTGTAAAACAGGTGTTCAGCACTGTGTAATTTCCCTTGGTGATGCATAATATTGCTACAATAAATATGGAATATATACATGCACATAAGCACTATTTACTGTTATAACTATTAAGTAATTTCCTATGTATAGATGTAGCACTCTTGAAACATGATCTAGGAATTGTATTTTGTCACTTTTTTCATCCTATTCTGTCTAGATATTTTGCATTTTTTAATTATAGGAAGTGTGTATTCCTCTAGTGTCAGTCAGTTGCAAACTTAAAATGTAGGTAGCTTCTAGCCAAGAACAATGAAATTTAATTATTATTCATGTTAAGGTGAATTATCTTAAAAAGGCAACCCTTTTATTCTTTTAATAGGAAGGACTTAATTTTAATGGTAAAGTTGCTCCTTGGTGATATATATATGAAACTTATTAACACAATCAGGAATATAATTATATAAAATTGAAGATTTCTATGTGTGCAAGTTATTTGCACATGCAACAAAACCTTATTTGGGTTCGCATTAGCACTTGTACTTCTTTTATTTTTTCAAGCTAAGCTGGAAAGCAGTTTTTGCTGATCTTAGTGTTGTCCCACTGCTTTTATTTCTTATTAACATTGTAAGGTTGCAAGTATATGAAGTCCTATACAGTAGAACACTCTACACCTTAGCATCTACTAATGAGGTTACCGGTCTTCTTTCTAGTGCATCTGTTTCAATCCTGACATTAGGGTATTCATTCTTGTTTTATCAGATCAGTACAGCTTTGGATAAATCATAATGAGTTTGCAGCTAGAATATGTTAATGAATAATGAGGTGATTCCAAAAAGTTTGCAATAGATAACAACTGTACTGAAAGAGGATCATCTTAAGTTTCAGGTTACTGAATTAGTACTTGTGCATGAAAAATCTCCATCTCCCTAAGAAAAGTGAATGTGTAAGGGAGCCTTTCAGACATATACTTCCTTATAGAGTAGTTCATATGTCATGCTGAGGAATAAAAGTATAAAATAGTGTCACTGAAGATGTGCTTGACTTCCTCTGGCTTTGTCATCTTACCATTTATTAACTTTGACAAAATATCATATATTTTTACATCACAATTTTAAAGCAATGTTTTCTGATCATAAGATTGGCAAGAATAATTTTCTTTACTATTTTTTTACTTTTTCTACAAAAGAATTCCTGTTGGACTTGACATGGAGATTGGATTGGAAAAATACTGCTAATTAACAATTTGCATGCATCAAAATAAGGAACCTATTTGCCAGCATAGTCCAGTCATAGACTGTCCTGAACAACGTGTGAAAATGAACCTCAGGCAGTGGACACAACTATACCTAGCCAACCCTTCACCATCTTTTTATAGAAGATAGGAATACTGGGATCTTTCTCAAATACATAAGGATAATCAAAGACTGGAAAAGGTCTAAGTAGTTCATAGTTTACTTGGAGTGGCATTCCCAGATGATTAAAGTTGCAAGCTTGTTCAAATGTGAGCAGGAGGATATGAGCTGCATGAAGACATTACAGCAGTAAATCTTCCTTAATGTCTAACACAGTGGGCTAAATGATTTTTTAGCATGATGGGAATATACATCTAATCATTACTTTGGGAAAATTTCTATTGGACCAAGAAAAAAGGAAGTGAATGAGCCTATTAAAATGCCTGCAACAATAAGCATGTAAAGGCATTTTACATAACTGTTTGATTTGAAATTGAAATCTTAAAGAGGATAGTGTATTGAAACTCTAATACAATCAGGGCAGTTTAGGTTTTGTTTGTTTGTTTGTTTTAATTCATCAGGCACTGAAAGAAGCATTGACAGCCTTCTCTTCATTTTTAGCTGTTTGTTTTTTATAATATTCTTTTAGCACTGGTGTTACATCCTTTTCTTAGCTACATCCTTTTATAAAAATAAAAAGATCTTATTCTGCATAGCTGCTTGAGCGAATTAATTGCATATAAAACTGGAAAATGGAATCTTT
Organism: Campylorhamphus procurvoides; assembly: GCA_013396655.1. Classification (NCBI taxonomy): domain Eukaryota; kingdom Metazoa; phylum Chordata; class Aves; order Passeriformes; family Dendrocolaptidae; genus Campylorhamphus; species Campylorhamphus procurvoides. The sequence goes on along the minus strand of WBMV01000300.1, from coordinate 217,905 downwards.
AAATGTCAAATAGGTTACTTAATATTGGAACTTTAGAACTTCCGTGTCCCATCCAAACACAATTTGATTGGAAATAATAAAATTCACATACCTATTTAGTGCTTAGTAACTTTGAGTTAACAAGAGAAGCTACACTTAAGTACAGGTTTGCTATGTTCTCTCTAGGACTGATCTGGGTCCTCATAGTTCATTTTTGATGAATTCAAAACATTACAGATGACAAAACATTTTATGATTGTTCAATCCATCAGGAGCCAGTGCTATACCTGCCATAACCAATCTTTACTTTAAAGATTTGTTTTCAATAACAGTAAGCATTATGCAGTTGCAAGTATCTGCTGCAAAAACAGAGCTAAAGGTCACTGCAGGTAGGTAGACACTCAGAACTCACAGTTGCTTAGGGATATGCCTCCAAGTGCATGCATAAAGTGAAGGAGAGTAAAATGAAAAAGGTATTAGACCTGAATTTTAGTTTTTTGTAGCAGACACAAGGTAATAATTTCTCCTAACCTGGACAACTCTTTCTTCTACAGTAGAAAACAAAGTATGACAGATATCTTTAAATAGTATGGCAATTAAATTAATGATATATATTTAGCAGTTAGAACAGTGTGTGCATTCTGATAAAAAGGCCATGCACATCAAGTTTATTTCAACACTGGTGGATACTGATTATATGATGATGGATAAAATAATTTCTTCCATAAAGTTGTGCGATGCCTATGCAGTTTGTAGCAAATAACACAGCAGGCATGAAGTGTGCTGCTGCATGCAAGAATCCATTTCTTTTTGCAGATGGCAACTCAAAAAACATCCTTTTCTCTCATCCTTAAATTATAAATAGGTAAAGCTTGAACATGAATTGACATCCATGATTTAAAAACTTACAAAATTCTAGTACAGTCTTGTCCTGAGTGTATATAACCTGTGAAATCATAAAGCAGTTAGATTGATCAGAAACCGTTTTACTAGTTAGTGTTATCAAATGAAGTCCTATGGCAGGTGTCACATGAAGCCAGCTTTGAATACTCAACTCAAATGACCATTTGCAGGTTGGTCAAATGTCAGTCACCATCTGTGCAAGCTCAGGAAAAGGCTATGAAATCATATCTCAAAGTCCTTAATGTGATTCTGAGTCTACCTGTTATCGTGCAGGGGCAATCTGCTCACGCAAGGTCCAGTGTGGAATCAAGACCTGCCCACTCACCCAGAAGAACTGAAAAGCTGCTGAAAGTGACTGTGTGTTTGTCCTTTCAGAACAAAGGGAAAAAGCCATTCAGTAGGTGTTCAAGGAAGGTCACTGACACCAGTGTTTCTAGGTCACTGTGCACTTCATCCAGTACCCTTTACTGGGTACTGTCAAGCAGTACCTGTAAGCAGAGTCAGTATTTTGGGCCTTTGTTGACAAAGAAGAGAAGCTGTATTGGAAGAAGATTTTAAATTTGTTTTAATACATGACAACACTGTGGTTGTGAACACAGACAAACCGGTTTTTAATAGTTTTTCCTCATTTCCCCAAGCACAGTTTATGCTTTAAAAAATATTTGAAACTAACTGTAAAGGAAACTGCTGACCAGCAGTTTTATAACTGATTTGTTTTAAAGCCTAAGTGGCTTAGGGAAATGTTTTACTGAAGATATAATCCATCCACATGGAATAAAGCCTGGGAAATTAGGTGGCATAAACCTAAAACACAAACTGCATTCTCATGACTTTGCACTTAAGCTGTTGCTTACAGAACTAATTTAAGAGTGCCTATGGATTGTTTATTGCATATAACTACACTTTCTGATACTTGGAAGATTTAAAAAAAGTATTTTATTCAAAAACCTTTATTAATAATGTCTTCAATCTGGTGGTTAGAATTTCTCTGACATGCAACTTTGATCAGCATGTGGAGCAGCTGCAAAGCCAGTAACAGTGCTGCTATCTTTCTATGAGTAATGACTTCATTGACAGTGCTGTAAAGTTATATTTATCAGTCCTGTTGATTCCTCCTTTTTATAAAATTGATTCTAAATTACTTTAGTGATGACTTTGCCTTTTTGCCCTCAGACACAGAAACCTATATACATCTAGATGAGGGAGAATATTTCAGATTTGGATATTTGGAGTGCTTCACATCCTATAGCTTTTAACAAACACTTTTTTCTGTATTTTTAAATATGATAATAAAGCTGTTACCTGTACAGCTTTGTCTGTGGACTGGACTCCTAAATCTAAGATAAGACAGTGTCGATTTTACGTAAGTAGTCCATATTTACAAATTGTGTATTTCGAGTTATAGATGTATACTGACAGTAATTTCCATTACTTCTTATATTCTGGCACACTTAGTGTTGGAATGAGGCTGGAGGAAATATTAGATATGGAGAAGAGATCACTTAGTTGAAAGAAACAGTTTCTTGCATCTGTTGACAGGACTTGTGATATCAATTTTTTTTTAAATAGTCTTTTCCCGATGTTTTTCTTAATTTGGTATTTAGTTGATTTCAGAGTGGGTTAAGATGATTATTAGTAAATAACTAAGAACTGGTAAGGGAACTGAGGGTTGTCAGACACCTAGATTTATTTTTCATGGGAAGACAGCTAAAATACAGTGGGATAGCAGGCAGCAGAAATTACAAAACCTGCAAATTGAGATATTATCCCTTATTTGATTATCTGCCTTGAATATATGAGGGCTATTTCTCTTCCTCATTTTCTTTTGTAAAATTAATATAACCTATTAAAAATTATGTTGTTGGGTTATTGTACAACTGTTTAATTACTTAGTAAAATTTAATGAATTTATACTATACGCTTGATATTTACATTGATTTGTATTGATAGAAAGACTGTTGTATTTCTTCTGCATTTCCAGTAGTATATCCAGCAACAGAACAAGATGATTTTGCACAAGCCTAACTGAAGTGATATGTAAGAATTAATTATTGACAATTAGTGAAGAAAATCTGCTACATTGTAAACACTGTACTCTCTATGCATCTTTTTGAATAACGTATATATTCCATATTTAATGTGCGTAAAGCGCTAAATTATTTTAGTGATTACCTTATTGCGCATACAGGGAGCACCTTAGAGGTGTTGTTGTGGTTTAAACCCAGATGGCAACCAAGCCCCATGCAGCTGTTCACTCACTCTCTGCCCAGCTGGGTGGGGAAGAGAATTGGAAGGGTAAAAGTGAGAAAACTTGTGGATTGAGATAAAAACAATGTAATAATTAAAATGAAATAATAGTTAAAATAATAAAAAAATGTGAGGAAAAGAGGAAACAAGATAATGAGAGTAAAATAAAGCCCAAGTAAACGAGAGATATAAACAAGTGCTGTTGCTCACCACCAACTGACTGATGCCCAACCGCTTGCTGAGCAGTGGCACCCCCGCTAACCTTCCCTCCAGCTTTATATGCTGAGCATGATGCCATATGGTATGGAATATCTCTTTGGTCAGTGGGATCAGTTGTCCTGGCTGTGAGCATGATGCCATATGGTATGGAATATCTCTTTGGCCAGTGGGATCAGCTGTCCTGGCTGTGCCTCCTCCCAACACCTTGTGCAGCCCCAGCCCCTTTGTTGATGGGGTGAAATGAGAGGCAGTAAAGGCCTTGACTGTGCGTAAGCACTACTCAGCAACAATGCTTCTCTGTGTTATCAGCACTGGTTTCAGCACAGATCCAGAACACAGCCCCATACCAGCTCCTGTGAAGAAATTTAACTCTCTCCTAGCCAAAATGAGTACAGGTATATCGCAAAAGCTGTCTTAAGGCCTGTGATCAAAAACACCCTCTCAGAAGTCCAGCTTTTAGGGCTACCTAGGTCAGTCCTTTTGGAAGGACTGACTGCAACACTCTCATCGGTGAATCTTAATTAATGAGATTTTGTGTTTAGATGAAATACAAAGAGTGTTTGAAAGTAAATGAAAAAAGCTTAAACTAAAAATTATTACTTACCTTTGTTCTTTAGATGGCAAATAATTTTGGGGGTTTCCTAGAAAATTCATAATCACTGAATCTAGTAGCTTCTAAGAAAAACTTATCACAGTATTGTGAAGTCCACAAAATAAGGCATGGATCTATTAATTTTAATTCTTTGTTTGAAATTGCCTTTCTTTGAGTGTATATATATATAGTTTTAATACTGGTTCAAATAGGAAATTTTTTAAATATTTTTAAAATATATCCAGAAAGTGATCACACTCTGTAGCCGTATAGCAGTCTTGCTCCAAGTATTTTATTTTTGGCTCCATTTGGTTTTATTCTGAGCTTTAAAAACTGCTTTATCTTGGATGTGCCATTGTCTTAGTATATCATGAATGGGTGATTCAGTCATTTCAGTAGTAAATTCTGGAGAGCTTGAGGTCCAAGTATTTTAAATAATTAATAAAAGGAATAAATAAAATATAAAAAAATCTGGAATGTGTTATAATTTGTCAGTTGTCTTTATTTAAAATGTTCAGGGGCTATGGTCAGAGTAACTAGAGAAGACTGACTAGCTGTCTGCAATTAAAAGGTGTATTGATGTGTACAATAAACTTGGAAAAAGTAAATAACTCTGCAAAACACATTTGGTTTTACTAATTAGGATTATCTGGAAAAATAAGTAAATAATATGGCCCTTTAGAGCACAACATTTTTCATTAAATCATGACTTAAAATGTATAATTGTGTATTTAAAATAGATTGAGAGGAACAGTGATATTTGTAACAAAATATGTACCTTCATATTGATTATGTCAATTTTATTTAAAATTAATATAACAATTTGCTATCTGTTTACGTATCACTGTTGTCTTTTTTGATTATATATATGCATATGAATAAATTTGAGGAACATTTCGCAATGATAGCAATTTCCACGAGGTGGTGCTCAAGCAATGAATTTCAAACTGATGTTATAATAACTGTGATGGTAACAAGCTGAATTTGAAAATATGGGTGTCAAACAGATGTTCTTCTCTTTGATGCTTTACCTAACTTAAGGTGGGAAAGATGAGGTCAGGCAGGTTAATTAATTTATTATGTGGTGGAAAAGTTATTTCTCCTTGGCCAAAACACAGAAATACTACTATTTTTTTGCAATATTATACCAGTGAGTTGTGTTCATTTTGACATGGAATTCTCATAATTCTTTTCATATCTCATACTTTGGTTATTCTTTATATGCTGTCCACTTCTGGATATGAGGAAAGGAACTAGCATTCATGAAGAGATTACAGTAGTTGCTCAAATGTTAGTGAATTCAGTAGATTTAAATAAATCTGTCGTAGAAAAATACACTGGATGCTGATTCATTGATCATTCAACAGTAAATAAAAAATGTAGACAGCATGATAATGCAAGAAGGCAGATGATGTGAGAGAATGGCAATGACTATAAACAAAGCAGACAGTTTGGTATAGGTGTTTTTACCACTTTGATCAAATAGAGCATCCTTAGCTGTTTTGCTTGCCAAAGTGTTGCATCTCTTTTTTTAATATCCTCTGCAAACCCCTTATTCATCTCCTCCTTCAAATTATACAGAACATTTATAATTTAAAGTTCACTGTGACTACCTCTGAAGAAGAGTCAATGATTAACACTGCAAGCTTTGTTGTTATTTCATTCCTACCCATCAAAATGGCAAGGAGCAAAACCACACTGAAAGTTTGTTTCTTCCTTCCAACTGTTGTTTCTTGCTTTAGCTGTTTTGTTCCTTGTGGGTTTTTTTTTTCCTTTTCTTTTTACTTGTGGCCTTTTTTCTTTATTTCAGCTTAAGTGATCAACACAAATTATGCCAAAAGAACAAATGTCCTTACTTCTACTGCAGACATTGCTCTTGGTCAGCTAATGCTTTCAACTTAATATTAATAGTCACAGTTCTACTAGACGTTTTATTCCTTGTAGCAGCAGTAATGCATTTAAAAGACAGCATGCTTTCTTTTTTTGGTCATTGCTTCTAATCCCAGCGATGTGAAACACAATTTGTACATTCTTCTGGAAAGAAAACTATTTTTAAAGAGCAAACAGGTCTCTCCTAGTTATTTTACTTTCTGACAGCTGATAGAGCAGTAATCATCCTATTTGACTAAACTTGAAGGATCTGTAAATAGGGAAGTCTCATACACTTTGTTATGCAGCCGGTTCGGAGTAAAGTGATGACAGATCTGTGAAAAACAAATCAACTTTCCCCTTCTACTTTTATTTAGATATTGCACATGGAGGCTGCCTGCTCCTGCAAGGTATTTAGTCACCAAGCTCCTACACACATATGTTTGAGGATCTGAGTCCAAGTTCAGAGATGGTCCATTTTATAACTATTTGGTTCAACCAATTAGAAAGAATACAATTATTTATAAGATTTATGCTTACAGTCAGAACACTATCATTGGCAGAACTAATTTTCATCCCATATGTATTTTTATACATTTATTACCAAATTGTGTTTCTTCTCACTGAATCTTTGTATAGATCCATTTAACAAAGATTTTTATTTTGACTGGAAAAATCCCTTCTGCTATTAACTAAACTGAAATACTCACCCCTTGTGCTTTCTTTTCATCATTTTCTAGCATATAACTATTGACAAGCAGAATTGATTAACTGTTTAGCTACCAATCAATAAATACAAGGAATGGAGAAAAAAAATGTACTTTAATATCTTTGTAATCCATTGCGAATATACTACAAACATCCATTATATGCATAATGCTACCTGGCTTGTCCATGGCATTTGAGAATAGTTAGCACTTGTTCTTTCTTATTAAGAGTCCCATTAGAGAGTCTGGTTAATGTTCGTCATTCTGATGCTCTGTGATTCCTTTTGTCTTTGAGATATAGTAGTAGGAGGAAAAGATGTTATAAATGCACTTTGATTATCGTTAATGTAAATTTGAGGGTCTCTTCCATTTAGATTTTTTTTCACAACCATTTTTGTTAATCCTTAATGAGTCTGTACTTGTGCACTTTTGAGGATAAGAGAGGAATGTGGACTGTCTGTGAGTAAATTAATTTCATCAGAACTCGTCTCTTTGGTACTGGCTCATTCTGTCTTCTAATTCCACAGTACTGTACAAAGGTAGAACTATAGTTTTCCCACTGGTACTGTTAAATTGCTTCATTACAGGCTCCTTTCAACATTTTAACAGCTCAAAAATTGGTTTCTTTCATTTATTATCCCACGCTCTGCATAAACTGACTTCCCATTTGCTTTTGACCATTTTAGCTTTATGTGGTTTTTTTCTTTTTTTTTCGAGTTCTTTTGGGCATTTCTGTTCACTATCGTGCTTATTTGAAGTATAGGCAAAGTTTACTTGACAACTGGGTTCACAAAGGCTTAATGTGCGTATAGGTTTTAAGCACAACACAGCAAGATCTTGAGACTCATTCTAAAATCTCAGATACCTGTGATACAAATCCAATACCTTTGACTGAGCATTTAATTATTACATTAAGTAAGCAGCCTACTCAGAATCAGTAAAACTTGTGGCTTAATTGCAGGTGAGAAAAGGTTAAAGGATCATTGATTTATGCTTAAGATGGGGGAAAATAACAAAAGGAAAAAGATGACAAAAACTTTCTATATTTTACCCTGTGGTCTGTAACTCGTTTTGACTCACTAATGATTAATTGTGAAAACAGATGGAATAGAAAACACAATTATCAATATAGACATTGGAGTCTATCCTTTTGTTCTCTAAAATCATTTTAGTACTTGTATTTCAAATAATTAAACATTGCATTCATTTTATTGTCTTATTTAGGTCTTGGGGTTTTTTAATTATTAAAAATAAAGTGAAAGTACTAAGAAAATAGTTAATATAGTAGAGATTCACTATAGAATACGTCTTTGTAACAAAGTTGCAAAATTTGTGAAGTGAATGCTGACATAAATAAAGTACATGCTGTGAGTATCACTGATCTAAGAGCACAGCAGTTTTCAGTTGACTTTCTTAGTAAAGTCTGTGTGAAATTAGTAGCATTAACACTACAGCTTCTGAAAGCAGAATGCACTAAAGGATAACTCATCAGGCCAGAGTAAGGGGTCTGAATCCCCAGCAGAAGTCTGGCAGTGTGGCAGGGGAGTGGATTATCCTCTCAAAGTCCTTGCCTCCTAGTGAACTGGTATTAATTCTTCTGGAGGAAGAAGAACAAACTTTTCTGTTTGCACCTTCTAATTAACAGGTGAATGTGAATTTGTTATGGATGTATGGGTGGGAAAGTTTGTTACTCTTCCCAGTATATCTCCTGGAATTCTTGACAGGAATTTACGTACTGCAAAAGCAGTTGCTGAAGTCTTTCATTTAAATGGTGATTCAAGTAAACTAGCAGAGTGAAGGCAACTTGAGAAAAATTTCTCATGTTTTCTCCATCTGAGAGTTTGTCACTGTTCACAAAAGTGAAAAAGTGTCAAGAGGTTTTTATTACACATTGCCTTGAGAGTGTCTCTTTGTGCAAATATAAATGTCCTCTCCCTGTTAATACACTGTATTTAATACACTGTATTTAATACAGTGTAATTTTCCACTGTATTAAATTTTCACAAGTACAAAACTATTAGATATAATAGTTTTATAACTATTTATAAGTTTTTATCTTATAAATATAAGATATTTTATCATTCATTTGATTCGCTGTACTGTTTTAACAAGAACTAACTTTGACTAAGGATCGTAAACTATCATATTTTAAAATCCATATGTAGATATATACATATGTATAAAACCTATATTAATTGATAGCATTAATTTGAATGTAATTAATCACATTTTTGTCTTGTACAGTAGGCCTCTTGACAGCAAGTTTAGTAGAAAGCTTTTAACACACCAGTGATTTACAACATTCAAAATAAATAAATAAATACATAAATAAATAAATAGTTCACCAGTTCAAATGTGAGGCCCTTGTAAGAACAAGCCTCTTGACTTGGGATGCTGAGGCTTCCTTGGCTTCAGATGAAGAGTGACCAATTCACATGCTGAGCCCAGCTTTGCTTCTGACACTGCATGTTACAAAAAACAAGTCTTAGGGGCTGACCACGGAAGCTCCATACCTAACCTGTGGGTGCATTGACAGTTGACTTGAAAGGGCACGTGTGTTCAAGAGTTGTTCAATAATGCTGTTAATTCCTCTCTCAAATACTGTAAACCCTGTAGAGCTTTAAAGACTAGATTAGTTTAAGTTGTTTACCAAACAGCAGACTGTGTTCCTCAAGGTTTCTGACCCAAATATGTCATGATAGTAAATATATCAACTAAAGACATAATAAATCACAATCATTAATGGGTGTGCAAAGTTCAAATAATTTTTCCTTTTAACAATTTGAAGACATGTCGACTTTAGTATGAGAAATAAACTACCTGAAACTGCTGGTTGTCATATTGACAAATTGATCATTACATTGTTGCCATTTTTAATTTGTAGATTAACGATTTTTTCAGACAAAAGTTGTGTCTTGTTTTAAATTTAGCATTTATTTTCATGTTTTCTCTCTACTTAGTCACTCTACCATGTCCCTCAGAAATTACACAAAATTATAGCCTCCCAGATGCTTCTATAAAAGCCACCACTGAGTCTGGCCTTTTCATGGAAAGTCATATAGCTCTCCTACATTCCCTCTTCTCTTTTACACAGTTTCATTTTAGTCATGGGTTATTACTACAAGAATCTCTTTGCTAAAGCCGTCACTCACATGAGACTCACATGAGACTGTGATACAAAACACGTAAGCATTATGAAAAGTAAATTTAATGATGAGTCACTGGCCTTAGGGCTCAAAAAATCCTTAATTCACTTTCATCCTTCTGCAGAAGTAATTTCGAAAGCAAACGTAATATTTTAAATATGGGAAAGGCCAGTATCCCCAGATGCATCTGTTAGCCTCTGTTGTTCATGAGTTTGTTTAATGTCTCTCTTAACTCTTCTTCAGTTTCTTTGAGGTTTATTAGAATTTTTAGACACTGAAATAGGACAAATGTTATTGTTCTACACTGTATCATACATGGGAGAAATGTGCAGCTATTTTCATCATGTTCATTATTATTTCCTAAATGGTAAAACGGAAAATGCTCTTTACCTCAAGAAACCCTACATGAGGCTGTGCATGCTGAGTCAGCTGAAACCCATATTTTGTGCCTAAATAATCACTTAAAATAATAAATCTTTGCATTCTTTCTAGAGAAGCGTAATTATATTCCTTTCAGAAGGAAGATTAGAAATGCTAATTCTTTAAGTAGGTAGTCATTATTTTATCATTTAGTATTAACTATAATAATGTTTGTCATGATGAACTAATGTGGTATTAATATGGATTTCATATGTACTCTCTTAGGAATGTAATTGCAATTTACCATTTTATTCATGTTCAGTCATTTTGAAGTGTTGCTGAATTAACAGATCACTACACACTTCATTTTATGTCAATGACAACGGTAGCTTATGAAAACCTTGAACCACTTATTAAATTGGGGGGCGGGAACCAAGGGATTGCAAGCATTTAAACAAAAACAGAAAGTTTTTTTCTAATGCTTGGAAAAAAACATGGCTGATTTTTCTATCCCTTTTCCTGGGATGAAGTGAAAAGGTAGATGCTTTGGAAAGAACAGCTGGACTTACAATGCTCATTAGCCTGAGAAGAGTCTAGCAGACTCTGGAGGAAGCTGTAGTCAGGAAGGAACGACTGAAAAGAAGAGCAGTTAGGGAGCATAAGAAGTACAGGGATTCACTGCAGGGAACCCACTATTATTTCTATTGTCAATAGACATATTGGAATGTCAAGGTTGGAAGGCATGGATGAAAGATTGTTTCCTTATGGAAGAAACTCTTCCTCCTGTAAAACATTAAATTTTATTGCTATTCCATAATTGAGACATGGTGATGGTACTTGTGAAGTCTTCTTTCAGTTTCTTTTAAAAGGCTTTCTCTAGTACAAGTTAAATTTACTTATTTCCAATTTTATGAACAGCTGAAAAAAAAGCTGGGTTTATTTTTGATTTTTTTCTCCCCTGGTATTCTCATAATCTGTTGAGAGATAAAGCCACATACTTTAATAATGCTCAAGGTATATTGTCATGAGAGCACAATGCCCAGGACTTCTGGCATAGCAGTCAAGGAGATGACAGCACAAGATTTGTGAGTTAGACATTTATTTACTGCATTAGAATAAAAATTAGTGTTTTGGGGTTTTTTGTTTGGTTGCTTGGTTAGTTGTTTTTTTTGTTTGTTTGTTTTGGTTCAACTTGAAAAGTGGCATTCCTCCTACATAATTGAGAAGCCTTCCAGAAATTCTATTCTGTCTTTTGTGTAGACATAAAATTAAATTTATTCTATGAATCTCTGAGTGTAAGTGGATGGTGTGATTTTTTTGTTGTAGGTTTATAAAACCCAGTAGAAACAGCTCCAAACTCCACTGAACTATAAGAAATTTTGTGCTAGAAGTATATGACTCATATTCTCTGTAATGGTAAAGAATTTTCAAGGAGATGTCAAATTCTGCGATATTAAGGACAGCAGCTGCTGCTTGACAAGCCTAAGTCACAGTTTAGAGCTCATTAGAGCAGCAAAATTTTGCTTTATCATTGTCTTAATTTCTATTAAAATTTGAGAAAAAAAGTTATTGTTATTAAGAATCAGATATATGCAAGGCAAAGTGATATGCAGAGGATGGAAGAACAAAATGTTGAAGTCATTGCAAAAGTAAAACCGAGAGTGTCAGAGAGAAATAATGGTCTGAAGATTAATTTTTGATGTAATGCTTTTGGTTCAGGGGGCAATATAATATTTGGCTTCATGGTGAAAATAAAAAAAAATTGTTTAACAGTCATTTAACAGTTGAGAAATGTAACATTGTTTTAACGATGGAAGTACTCTAGCATTAATAAATAAATTATCAAAGAATATGGTAAAACCAACACTGAGTCCTGTAATCAATAATAAGTGTCATTTTGTCCTGTAATCAATAATAAGTGTCATTTTGGTTTTCCTAGAAGGCATGGTATCAGTGCAGGAAACATGGAGTAAATTCCATAGTTTGTGCTTGAAGTCTGATGAAACCCTTATAATAACACTTGCTAGCTTTATAAGCAAACATTAGAGTGTGGGTGTGGTGAGTTGTTTTGTTTTGTTTTGTTTTGTTTTGTTTTGTTTTTTACTTTTTGATAAATACGATCTCTTTCAAGTTCTGGATGATTTTTTTTAGTTCAAACTTTTCAGGAAACTTTCTAAAGTGTAGACATAAACAATGTTGCATTTTTTTTTTTAAAAGCACTTATTGACTCATCCAGTAACTTTTTAAGTAGGTCCTGCTGTAGCTGACATTGTACAACTGGTGCTATCCAAGTACACGATTAAGAAACCAGATTTGTTCTGTAAGGAATTGGAAGTCAAGAGGATGAAGAGCTAATGAGTAGGAAATGCTTTGACTTGGAGACTGTATCACAGATTCAAAATCACTTTTGACATAATCAATTCTATGTTCATATTCCTCTCCTTCATTTTGTCACTTGTTTGTTGTCCAGAAAATATTCATAGTCGACACTTAGCACAGCTTTGAAAATACTCATTCCAATAATTGACAAAAATATTTAAAATTAAATTTTCTCCCTCAGAACCCTAACAAGATACTAATAAGAATTAGAATGCACTAATTTTTTTCTCAATCTTATTAGGTTGTGTTCCGCAATGGTACATGTAAAGAAACTTGGTGTGAATAGCAAACTTGAAAATCCTAGGTCAGTGCCCCTGCAAGCACATGAAATCTCAGTGTTATTTTCTTTGCCAAAATACTGTTCCGAAACAAATTTCTTTAAATATTTGTGAATAGATTTTTAAATACATTATGTGGAGAAAAAACTACATTGTTAACCAATATTTATAGTCTCCCTTTGTTTTAGCAAAGCAGATGATTTTGAGCTACAGTAATTTGAGTTCAAATGTTTTAAAAGGAAACATTCTAATAGCATTTTTTTCTGTTTACACAAATTTTGATTGTATCCAATGTAGAAGGCTCTTGCTGCAAAATTATTAAAGGTATGTCAACTCTGTATTATGAAACTTTGTCAACATCTGTTATTTTATTTCAAAATGTAGTTGCCACTTTGGTGTGGAGGTTTTGGAGGGTTTTTTGTTTGTTTGTTTGGGTTTTTTTCATTTGTTAGTTTGTTTTTAAAAGCAAACAACTGAATGCAGCAGTAATTGCCATGTGATTTTATTCTAAAGGCTACCAGTAATAAGATTTTGAACTAATAATTTATACCACTAAAAATGAGAAAGGATTATAAGGGAGCTCATCTTTAGCTATAGTTCAAAATGTCAAATCTTACTGTGTCTGGACTTTAGCTAAATGTAGCACAGTAGTATATGATACATTAACTGGAGTGAGACACATCGATACTGTATCCTATTAGCAAAATGAGAAATATAAGCTAGCTGCCACAAGGAAAAGTAACCAGTTTCCTTTGTATAAGCATTGGAAAGTTAACACTGAATTTGACTTGTCAAACCTGTTTCAAGTGGTTAGCAAAATGTTAGCAGATATTTTGGTGTTTTCTTCTTAATTATGCATTTAGCTTTAAAAAACCCTCAAAATAAAAATCAATAAAGCCACAAAGCTAATTAGCTTCAGACTTATGACATGCTGGCAAATATTTTAGAATGTTGTTTACATTCCAGTGGGAACTTGATTTTTAGACTCTCTGTAAAATAATCTACTAATATTTTATTAAACAAGTTAGGTTTTCATTTGTGACCTTTTCCAGTTTCAGTTTCAATGGGAACACCTGACTCTTTTCCAATAATCAATATGATCTCTTAAGTTCAGTTTCAAAAATCAGCAGCAGAGAGTAACAATTAGAGGTTAGTAGACTTGATAGATTTTATAAGAAGCAATTATGTCATTAACAAATTATCAAGTTATCAAGCTGTCTTATGGAGATAATACAGAAAAAGCTGAAAGCTGCTGATTGTACAGAAAAAAGAGATGTGTCTATGATAGGAAGAATGCGTTATTAATTAAAGTGAGCTATACAGAATTAACCTTTAGAGCTTTAGTGATGCTGGGAGTCAAACACTGTATTTAATAATTAATTTTAAAATCAAGACATAAAGACCATATTTTTTTACCTAAACAAGAATTGACATGGACTACATGAACCTAAATCTAGCATTTATATGTTGAAAACCTCTGGATTACTATTACCTGACAATTATTAGTATAGAAACTGATGCACAGGAAATTCCATCTGAACATGAGGAAGAACTTTACTGTGTGGGTGACCATGCACTAAAAAAGATTGTCCAGAGATGTTGTGGAGTCTCACTCACTGGAGTTATTCAAAAACCACCTGGATGCAATTTTGTGCAATGTACTCTTGGATGACCCTGCTTGAGCAGGGAGGTTGGACCACATGACCCATTGTGGTCTCTTCCCATTCTGTGATTCTGTGATTATTCTTCACGATCAGGTATCTTCTGTGCTGTTGTAGATTCTCAGCTGTGAGCTACTTATGTGTGTTGCAAAAAAGAGTGTTCACACTCTGTGCTGGGATTTTGTATGGCTGATGGATCATGATATGTCTTTGGGGTTTTCATTCATGATCGTATGGTGACTCTTGAATGACTTGGGAAGTCAAGCTGTTTTGGGGGAGAATTGTCACCCAGTGGCACATTTTGACTGAGATTTCAGTAGGTCTGTTCAACTTCTGTTTCTCAGTTATTCATAAATCTGTCCCTTACCAGATGAAAACCTGGATATGGGGCTCACCAAGGAGATAGAATCTGTATATAAGCTTTTCAGTTACAGGAAGGATTTGAATTTTCTCTTCCACTTTGAGCTGCTATTCTAAAGGTCAGCACCTCACTAGAAGTACCCCCTTTGTAAATGAGGAAAATAAGCCCTGTTCAGTTCTTCAAAAAGAGAGCAGTAGAGGTATGCTAGCATTTGAGAGATTAGTTCCCAAGTTGTGAAATATGTCTCCCTACAATCCTGAATAACACCATAAAGATGCAAGAGTCACAGATGGTCTCAGTCCCCAAAACTATCCTCTGGACTATCCTCGGTGGCTTTTTGTCTTTACTCAGCATGTTTGTCCTGTATTCTGTCCAAAAGTCTCCAGCCTTCCTACTTGTAAGTAAACAGAAGTACCTTTTTAAACTTCTGGATTACACCCCTGGTGGTACTGTTAGATGTCTTTCCCAATGTAATTATTAAATGGTGACAAGATTTTTAAAGACAGAGAACAAGTGGAATCATTGCTGTATTTACTTTGCTAGAAAGAAGATACAAGAGCCAATCTTACTTTTCATCTCATTCATTTCTGCCTTCTCTCACAATTTTTTCTTTTTTTTTTTTTTTTAATGCCACAAACAAAACTTTCTCTCTCATTTTATCCTTGAAATGCTATTGAGATGTTGATTTAGATGCAGGGAAATCTCCATGTTCCTATTTCAATTCAAAATTTTAATGTTTGATTTTTCTATCTAGTTTGTTTTCTTTTCAAAAATATGCAAAAATCTATGGTCTATTTTTAACCAGCAGATTGGTTATGCTACTAATAAATTAACAGAGAAATCATTAGTGCTTTGATCCAGGCTTAAAATTCTCTTTTTCTTCACTTTCTTGGGTGTAAAGTGAAAAGGTATGCAAAATCATCTAACAGGTATGCAAAAAATGGGAAAAAACCCTAAAAAACTTACCTATTCTTCATACAATGCAAGAGATATGATGCAACATCAGATGCATGAGATTCATTTCCAAATACTTACCCATTACTTTAAAGTGTGCATAGGGCTAGTGTGGGTCCTAATAACTCTGTACAGCAAGCCAAAATAGAAAAAAAATAGAAATTGTTTTAGTCTGTAAAGCAAAATTCATAGAAGAACTTAAAAACATCGAAGTGCAATATGAAGACAATTTTTACTTGACTGTTTTGGAGTAAGATATGGTTTGACTAAGCAGAATTGACTAAAACTCTGTATTTGCCCTACAAATGCATGCACTTTAATGACCATGGTAGGTTCTTCAGTCTCTATCAACAGTAAAGATTGGTTTCAGATACAGTATGGAAAAATAAATCATGTGTCTTAAGCTATGAAGTAGAATTTACATGTAACTGTAAAGGGAGATGAAAATGACACAGATGTCATCTATACCATGAGATATTCCAGTTCCTAGCCCAGGACTGTACACAAAGGAGGGGAAGGAAAAATAGGGAATTCCATTTAAGGCATAAAAGGAATAAGATATTAAAAGTGTCTGGTCTAAATGGCTAACACTCTTTAAGCAATTGGCTCAGGAAACTTGTCTTTTAGAATTTTGCAGGCTATGTCAAATGTTAAGTAAATTACAGGGACAAGCTAGAGAATGGCTGAGCTGCTAATTCTTACAGCTAAGTGTAACTTGAAAAATTATTCATTTGCTCATTTTTATGCTTTTGAAACTTTGTTTCATTATCAAAGGTCATGTAACCCATGGATGTAACAGAATAATTCATTATATAACTGTTCCTGTGGATTTGGCAATACTTACAGTTCAGGGTCAGAATAGTTGAAGCAGATTGCTGAGATTTGAAAGACTAAAGATATCCATGGCATAACTAGATGCTCCTCTACTGAACTTCACTGCTCTTAATTCTAAGATCTAGTAGTACAACTCATTAAAACTAGGAGAAATGTCCTAAATGAGACTATCACAGGGATAATTCTTCAGTGTACTCAAGAACACTATAATTCTTGTCCAGAGCCCAGATTCCCTATAAGCAAACACTACTTTGCAGTTTGTTGTTTCTGTCTTTCTGATTTCTAATTCCACTAAATTCCATAACACTACACATCAGATCTTCTGGATGTTTATATTAATCACTGCATTTTTATTTTTATTTTTACTTGCTTGTTTTTTCCTTACTTTTAGAAATGCTATTCTTACTTCTAATCTTAATACATTAGAACCACTAAAAATTTTCCAGTAATAGTTTGTGTGTTCGTTAGGTATTGTAAATGATTCATTCAATCCAAATATATATTACAGCTAATGTGCAGTAAAATTATGAGTATGTATCTAACTTTGAAGAGTATTAAGGCTACTTAATCTTTGAGTGACATAAATATGGACCCAATTAGCACAGTTTTCAGCCAGTTCATAATTCAAAAAATGTGATCATTCAGCCGGAAGCATATTTGACAGAAACTCCATAGTCATGAAGGTGAAAGCTTGCAAGATCACCCAGTAGGATGGAGAAGCTGTCATTCTCTCATCAGTGCTGTTGAATACTAATGTCAAGGTCAGAAGAGTGTAATTTTAGGCTGCCAAAATATTGTTGAATTTGATCTGCTAGCAATGTTTAAAAAGAAAGTAACAATATAAAAATTTATATAAACTTTGATACAATAGCTACAAAGTTTCAGGTGCTCCGTCACTGCAAATGTTCTGAGTTATTTACTTCTTTGACTAACACTTTTGTATGTGGTTTTTTTCTGATTCTAGCATTTGCTTTAAGTATCATCCTCCTTGTCTAAGACAAGTTACAACTCATACGTATTTTACAAATTCTGCATGTTATTTTAAATGCTGATGTGGGTGTCTGTGTTCAAAATATATTACAATTAGAGCAAAGATTTGGATGTAAAAGTATCTGAATGCTTATTTTAGACATAAAACGTTGTACATAATAAAATGATAGATTTGTCTTTACTCACACTTTTCATTTATGTAGCATGGTCATGCTAAACGGGGACTCTTACTGCTGACTCCATCTAACTAATAAGCACATATAGACAAGATGGAGCCTGCTGTTCTCAGACTATCTTCTGAATCATAGAAGAATGAGAGGCAATGACCACAGCTTTCAACAAGGCACATTTCTACCAAAAATTTGGAGAAATCAGTTTCACAGTGAGAATGGTTAAGCATTGCAACAGGCTGACCAGAGACACTGTGAAGGTTTTATCCTTGGACATACTCAGAACCCAGTTTAGTGTTTGCTCACAAGGTGTCCTGGGCAACCATAGCTAAGCTACCTCTGCTTTCTGTAGTCAGGTTCAGCTAGATCACCTCCAGACTTTCCTTCTTCCTTCCAGCCTCTGGTATTGCATGACTTTCTCATTTGCATTTTGATAAAACAGTTGTTTATGTAATTTATGTAAGATTTTTAAAGAGTATTATTTTGAAAAATCTGTGGAGGCTTTTGTAATCCTTAGGTTATAAAAGACATTCAGGAACTTGAAAGTCACCCCTTTTGCAAAAGAGTAAATCTCTTCCATGTCACCCTTCAGGAAGCTGAGGTTTAATTCTCAAGTTGGCACTTCTTTCTTCCTCCTACGTACCGCTTCACTTTAGTAATGGCTTCACTTCTTCCTCTATCCAAATAGTTCCCAAAGGAACGAGTTATATCTATACAATGATACTGTTTTAGTACCTTCATAACATAACTTTGGTTGCTGAACTTTCTTAATACAGTAGTTGTAGAAAAACAAAATAAAGCAATATCAAATAGTTGGGTGTTTTTTTAGTTCAGTTTTGGGTTTATATTTAAGGGCTTTTTGGCTTTGATTGATTTAACATTACATGAATATGTCAATGAGCACCAGAAAAAAAATACCTCAGTAGGATTGCTTTTCAGATTCAGATACATCTTTGAAAAATGTCTAAAATGACATGTTTGCAGTAAAATATACATGGCCGGGTGAACTTTTCTGGTCTTATCTTGCGCCTCAGTAATTTTAAAACAGAAACCAAAGCCTTTGTTCTGATAAACTAGGCATCTTCCTAAAATATATTTATTAAAATGAAATATTCAAAGATTCCAAAGAGCAAGTATACACACAGTAAATGTGTTCTTTTCCTCCTGTGCATGGTTAACTTTCATTCATATTAATGGGGTTATGAACATTCTTCAAGCTGAGAAGACTACCATTTTTAAAACCTGTCTATTGAATATTTGGTTTTGTTAAATTTATGTTGTCTTTTCACTACAGTAGGAAAAACTAGATTTTGGAAGGTAGTGGGGTTTTTTTGAGTTTAACTTGTTTATGACTATCCTTATCTCTGAATTCACCAGTGAATATTCTGAGAAATACTTCAGGGCCTTGAGAATGTTTGAGAAAACATAACTATATGTTATTTTCATAATTAAAGTATTTTCTTGGTGGTATTCTGAATATTAGATAGGCATCAAGGTAATCATCAATGACAGCCACTCTATAAGAAAGACAAATTTTAACATGATTTGTGAGACATTCCCAAAAGTATATGTTTGTAACAGTCAATGAATATGTGATACTGTTTTCAAATGCAGATAGATATCTCAATGAGTTGAGAGATAAGCAAACTATGAGTCACAGGACTTTTTTTTGTTGAAAATGTAATAGAATTGCTATATCCGTATACTTTCAATTCACAGTATCTTAATAGGATTCTATAATTACTTTAAATTCCTTATTTTCTCCAGTAAAGCTATTCTGTACAAAGAAATTACTTCATAAAAGCCTGGCACCATACCGTGACCTTTTTTTTAGTTCAAGAATCCTAGCTGATCTCAGAAATGGTGATACTCCAGGCTAAGGAATTTACTACAATAATTTAGAATTGTACCTCATTTGTATGAATTAAATGCTTTCATTCCTAAAGTGATTATTAATAAAATAATCTCTGTACTGAATACAAAATAATCAGATCATATACAATCACTGCAATGAAAGTTCTGAAATTTTGGAACTCTATGAATGAAATACTTTTACAGAACACTTGCTAACTACCTGCTCATACATTTGTCTGGTTAAAAACTTGCCCTTGAACGCTATGGTGCATGTCTGAAACTTATGACATATATGCATTTCTTTATGCATCTAGTTAGGGTTGCACATATGTGTATCAAACATTTGTATAAATGCACTTAGTTTTCACCATTCATATTCAGCTCACCATTCCATTCCCTTGTAAAAGAAGTATGATGTTGGGGTTTATTCTGGTTTTGGAGATTAGTTTGTAACAAAAAGTTTTCAATAATTTCAGTTTGCTTTCAGTAATTTAAGCTTGCTGTTACCTCTCTTGAATATCTGAGGTGGTTAAACGTACAGAATGGATGATGCATACCACAATCCTTTGGCACACTACAACTGGTATTGGCTGTTTATATGTGCAATAAAATTGTGATCAATCTCTGACACTTACTACAGACTTCCTGCTGCTTAGAAATATGTGCTGTAATAGCATTTGTATGTTTTCTTTTCCCTTAAGAATTCAGTATGCTGCTCCTCAGGAGCAAAGAAAATTAGAAGTAACATCACAGACACTGTGATAGGAATAAATAAAGTAGTAGTTTGTAAACTTTAACAGACAGATCTTTACATATAAATGCAGGAGTCTCTATGTATAGGTATAATGTGGCTATAACTTCAATAGGGATTATGTTTGTATGTTGGGTGTATAAACAGTTTTTTTGTTTAATACATTACTGTTTCAATTGTAAGAACCTGACCTTTTTCTCTCCTACCTATAACTAGACCACAAGAGACACCACTTAGCATGCTCCTTGAAGATTAAATTAATAACTTTTTTATATTTTAGGAGTGTAGTTTGTTTCTTTTCCCTTTTAAGTGTTTGAGATGGAAGACTAAAATTCATTAATCATTTTGTGCATGATAAATTTCTGAATTTTAATAGGGCAATAATGAGTAAAAATGACCAGATTGTAATTGATTTTACCTTTTTAGTGTGGCAGACAGTTAATACTTTTCTTGGATATGTGAACATAAAAATAACTATAGGAAGTGTACAACCATTCTAACAATCTTGAAGAAGAAGACAAAGAAAAACAAACAAAAAAACGCCTTGCCATATTCTAGTATCAGTACAAATTAGACTATAGAACCATGAGTAAAGTTCCCATATCCAATGTAGCATCACATACGCCTTCTGACATTTTACTGAGATATAAAGCTTATTATATGCACTATAGAAAATCTATAATTCACTGATCAAGTCTTTTAAATAGAATGAATAATTTCTGTCCTTACTAACAGACTATATCTGAAATTCTGATAAAATTTGAGTTACTGAAAGGTTCAATATAATTGTAATGGGTAGAGAATTTAGTTACGTGAATTATAAAGTGGGTATCCAAGAATATCTAGTGAATCTATCTGGTTTCATATCCAGTCTGAAATCTGTACCAGTCTGTGGGAAAGAATTTTATCTCATGGTGCAGATGAAGAACAGCTACAATGCTATACACACTACTTTTTCTTACCTTTTCTGGCTCATAATTGCACTTTTTCCCCCTTTAGTTAACACATATCTGTTAACTAAATCTAACTAAACTAAATGCAGAGAGAATTTAAAGCATGTACACAAAGGACCTTTCTAAGGTATTATGCCAGTATTTTTTTAGGTTGTCAATAGGTGGTAAGGCAAAAACGTTAGCTGCTGTAATTAATTATGGCAAATAGACATACAATTTGAAACTGACTAAGCTTTTTAAGTATAGATAATATTCCTATACTGATTGCTTCATCCAATTTATTTTAGTCAGTATACACTGTGCTACTCTGAGTTACAAAAAGAGCCATTTAGCGAAAACATTTGATACTTTCTCCATCCTAATAGTGTGATTTTCATGTAACTGAAGTTAAGAAAAAGGCTTAATTTCATTGCTGAAAGGGAAGCTCGTATACGGAGTCTCTTCTAATCTCCCTTTGAATGCCATGTGTCATAAAACTTCCTAATAATCATGTTCTCAAATCTAAAAATCAGAATCTTCATAATATTAAGTATTAATTAACCTCTACTAGCAAACAATTTTGCTACATGAATCCAATCCACACATAGAACAGAATCATTAAGTTTGGAAAAGACGTCCAAGATCAAGTCCACCCATTAACCTAATACCACCATGCCATCTAAACCATATTGTGAAGTGCCACTACCACTCTTTTTTTGAACACTTAAAGGCAATTCTTACAACGACAACTTAAAGGCAACACTAGCACTTGCTCTACCAATTTCCTGTGGTATATTTCAACGTTTGAACACCCATTCAGTGAAGATTTTTTTCCTAAAATCCAATCTCAACCTTCTCTAGTCCAACTAGAGGCCTTTTCTCCTTGTCCTGTCACTAGTTGCCTAGTAGAAGAGGCTGACCCCCAATCCCTTCTGAGGCAGCTTGAAGCCCTTCATCAGCTGCTAGAATCTCCTTCTCTGCTGGGTTGTAGTTGTCCTCGGACATCCAAGCAGCTAGCTTTGAGTTTCCCCAGGCACTTTCTGCCGGAGGTTCTAGGAAGCACCATTCTCCCCAGCTGTGGTGTACAGCACATTCTTCACCTCCTATCCAGTTCTGCATGGCCCAAGGGCTACTGTGTGAGCAATCTCCTGTTTGATCTGTACAAAGGCTTGTTGCTCTTTGGAGTCCCACTGTAAATTGTTCTTCTTACATGTAAAACGGTAGAGAGTACTTATATTGTGGCTGTATTCTGGGATGTGCATCCTCCGGAAGCCTTTGGTGCCTAGGAGAGCTTGTGTTTCCTTTGTGCTGGTCAGTGGAGACTTTCCCGTTATCTTCCCACTTCTCTTGGGATCTGACAGTGTCTGTCCTGCCACTTTGCTCTCAGGAACTGGATTTCCCAGGCAGATCCCTTGACTTTACTCTCTTTGATGACAAAGCTGGCTTTCAGGAGAATCTGGATGATCTTCACTCCTTGCTCAAAGACTTCTTCTGCCACATTCTCCTATACAATGATGTCATTGGTGTGTTGCAAGTATTGTGGAGCCTCACTCTTCTCTAGTGCAGCCTAGATCAGTCTGGGACTGATCTAGGCTGCTGATGTGGGACTGTGTTTCCACCCCTGGGACAATAGGTTCCAGGAGTACTGAATGCCCCTACAAGTGAAAGCAAACTGTGGCCAGCACTATGCTGCCAAAGGAATGGAGAAGAACGCATTAGCAATGTCAATGGTGGCACCACTTCACTGCCTTGGACTCCAGTTCATCCTGAAGCTCCAGCATGTCCAGCACAGCAATACTCAGTGATGGGGTAACTTCATTCAAGCCACGATAGTCCACAATCTGTCTCCATTCTCCATCAGTCTCATGCATGGGAAAAATAAGGCTGTTGAAGGTTGAGTGAGTCTTACTGACCTCCTTGGCTGTCCAGCTCATGAATCATTTTATGGATGGGGATCATGGTGTCTTGATTTGTTCGGTAATGCTGGCAAAGCAGAGTTATAGTGCCAATCAATACTTGCAGTTCTTCCACCTTCAAGAGTCCTACAAGTGAAGGGTTTTCTGACAGACCAAGCAAAGTGTTCAAATGTCTAATCCTTTCTGTCTCCACAGCAGCAACTCCAAAGGCCCACTGTACTACTTGTTCGAAGTACCTGTTCCTGAGGCAGTCAATGTCCAGGATACATGGGGCACTAGGAATTTTATCAAGGCTTTAAATGGTATACTTTATTAGCAGAGGGATTATAAGAAGGCTAAGGAAAAAAAAAAAAGTCCCTGATATATGCACCTTCACTGTTAGATGTATACAGCCCATAGGCAATCATTTAATTATTCATATAGAAGTCGTATTTACTTCTTGTTTCTCTACATTTGGAGTACTCCCTATCTTCTTATCATTTTCCATTCATGCTTTATGAAGAAGGGGAAGTAGCTTTTTTCTTATACAAGCCTAATTATTGTCATCCCTGTTTGATCATGTCCTATTCCTACTATTATATAATGCATTCTGGGGAGGCTATTATAATGAAACAGCCATACATTCTCATGGTGTGTTTGTTTTACTTATTAAGTAGTGCTTTACAAAGTGCCTTGTGCCTTTGCACTTTAACACTGATTTCAAGACTTCTAGAGAATAGGAGGTTGCTTGTGTTAACAAAGCTTAATGTTTGGCTATTGATACCTTTCCTTGTTTAAAATACATTTATGGTGACTAGGAGGGGAGATTAAACCTGCAAGATTGTCAAATTAAAATGTGCACATTTCTTTATATCTTTTACCTACAATTCTTTCCAGAAACACAGTAAAATTCTTTCAAACTGTATTATTTGCACTTGCAGGAGTTTGAAAGCTGTGTGTAGATCAATGTATTAACCATAAACATGTGATTACAGGTAATTTAAGAGGACTAAATGTATAGAATCACAGAACATGCCAAGTTAGAAAGGATCCGCAAGGTTCATCCAGTCCAGATCCTCACCCTGCACAGGGCCATCCCCAAAAGCCACACTATCTGCCTGGAAGTATTTTCCAAACACTTCTTGAACTCTGTCAGGCTTGATGAACATTTCAGGCTGTGAACACTTCCCTGGGGAGCCAGTTCTAGTACCCAACTACTCTCTGGTTGAAGACCCTTTCTCTAATATCCAACCTAAAACTCTCTTGAGATAATTTCAGGCCATTGCCTTGGGTCCTGTCACTGGTCACCACAGAGAATAGATCAGTGTCTACCCCTTCTTTCACAAGGAAGTTGTAGACTGAGATGAGGTCTCGCTCAGTCTCCTCTGCTCCAGGATGAACAGGCCAAGTGCCGTCAGCTGCTCCTCACACAGCTTCCCTCAAGGCCTGTTGGGAGCCTGCTGGCTCTGTAGGTTTCTCGTGAGAGAGAAAGGGAGTTTTAGCCTTGGCCGAAACTCTGTGTGCTCATTAAAATAAACATCTGCAGAAGCTGTGAGAACAGACAGCTTCAGTACAGAGAACGCAGCCTGTAGCACGCAGCCAATGAGTGATAGTTTATGTGTGTGTTGCACCAGTAGCCTTAATGCACGTATTGTCAGGAATACTATACTTGTAGGAGTTTCTTTAATAAAGTGAGTTTTGCTGTTAATTCATATTGGATCGTCTGCAATTCTTCACAAGCCCTGGCCCTCCGTTTTTATAAAGGCCCTTTACCATCTTTGTTGCCCTCCTTTGGGTCCTCTCCAATAGCTTAATATCTTTCTTATATTGTGGTGCTCAAAACTGCACACAATATTCCAGGTGAGGCTGCCCCAGTGCAGAGCAGAGTGGGACAATCCTCTCTCTCCCTCAACTGGCTGGTGATGCTTTGCCTGATGATCCCCAGGACATGGTTGGCCATCCTGGCTGTCAGGGCACTCCTGACTCATATTCAACTTGCCATTGACCAGGACCCCCAGGTCCCTTTCCATGGCACTGCTTTCCAGCATCTCATTCCCCAGTCTGTCTGTACATCCAGGGTTGCCCCATCCCAGCTGCAGAATCTGGCACTTCCCCTTGTTGGCAATCACCCACCCATCCCTTAATAAAAATAGCAAAATGTTTAAATTCAGAATTAATTTATGAACTGAATCACAGAAGTGAATCAGGCCTATTTCATTCAATGGAAAAGCTATTAACATAGTTCATGTGTTGAAGGGAAAGGCAAATCTCACTTGAACCTGCATCTCCTCTTCTTTCCTGCAAGTACCTTAATCATAACACCTTTGGACATTTCCTTTGTTAGTGTATTTCCACGTTCTATTCAATATATAAATATTCATTAGCATAGTAATTAGAACCTGGGTGTCCTGTGTAAATTGCTTCAACAAACAGAGAATAGAGTAATTTTTAGTGTCTCTGGCTCATTGACTATATGAATATTTATTGAAAGTAGTAAAAAGTTTCATCTGGAGAGACAGAAACACTTATCAACAAACTGCCTACAGTAATACAGATAAGAGATTTCCTGGGAAATAGGGGTTAAATAGCCTTCAGGTAAAGCTGAAATGTAAAGGTGAAATTACCATATAATTGCTCCTTGTTCAAAGAAATTTGTTGTTAACCAAAAAGTGAGGAACATGTTTGTGGTATGTCTTTTTTTTCCTTGTTTCTGTGTTTGGTATCTTTATTAGAGTTTACCATGTCAACAAAAGAAATGAGAAATAAAAATGTTCATTTGATTTTCTTTTGGATGTCACGATGAAGTAGGTGGAAAAACATTTGCAGAGTTCCCTAGTCTCATTTTTGCTAATAGGTGTTGGCTTCCCCAGGTCTTTGTAGAGAGTATTCCTCTACTGAGCAAAAAACACAGCATATATTAAGTTGGAAAACTTCAGGTAACAGGTAACAGAAGGCATCTTGTATATTGCCACAGCACTGGAAACTAGTATCACAATGTTTTAAACAAAAATTGACCTTTAAATTAGATGTTCTTTCAAAAGTAGGGATTGTTATCAGACCATTTTTATTCTATATATTGTCATCCCACAACATTATTTAACAGAGCTTAGGCCAGTTGTATTGGCAACAAATGGCATAAAGCAGTTTAGGTTATTTTTAAAGCTTTTTAGACCAAAATAAGATCAGGTAGATGGAAGTGGTTTACTTTATTCTGGCCCCTTTTAATTTCTAATTTGAGTTATGATGGAACTTGGTGTAGCCCTTTGAAGATAAAAAAACCCCAAAAAATCCCACAAGTATGCTCTTGGTCAACAAACAATAGATAGGGCAGACTCGAAGGAAAAAGACAAGAGAACAAAGAATATTTTGTATTTGTGAAGATATATATTGTGCTTTTTTCCTTTATATATATACAACAATTGGAAATGTGATTTCTGATAGCTCATGGGTGATAAACCTGAAAGCAATGGTTGCAACTAAGTCACAAATAAATCTGGCACGGTCTTTCGTTTGACAGGAAGAGACATTTTTCCCTAAAAAACTGAAATAATAATAAAAAGAAAGTAAAACTATGAGTAATTACAGAGGAACATTCAAAGGCACTGTTAAAATCCTAGGGGAGAAAAAGATCTGTAAAGATGATTAATGGTTATCAGCCATAAAATAAGTGTTTTTAAGCTCTGTCAACTTTGCTTTTCTAATGAGCACTTAACTGCTCCCCAACTAAAGCCTTTCTCCAAGCTGTGTTTTGTATTTCATTTAATCAATGTTTTGTATAGACACAGTTACCGTCATCATAACCTTTCAGTTCTTGTGTTTTGGCATATCACAGATTTTGTGTGCAAGTTTGGGGCTCAAGGGAATCACATTTAACTAAAATGTCCAAGTACAATTTGATGTGTGATGCAGGGTTATAGAACTCCTCTCATACTTGCTTATTGTTGCAAAGAGAGCCTTTGTAATTACTAGGGGATTATGGCAGAGTATGAAAGACCTTGAAAGCAGCTTTCTTGCAGATCAGGAATGTGTTCTGCACAAACGCTGAAATAATCAGCTAGAGTAGTGAAGCAGAAGGAAGCAGAAGTATATTAAAATGTGAAGAGTTCACTGAAAAGGTCCTGATAGAAACACCTAATTAAAGAAATAAAAACTGGCATTAAACATTGTGAAAGATTCTCATTTTGGTAAGAAAAAAAGACTTTATGAGGACTGGAAATGAGATGACAACACAAATACAGTGCCTTCTTCCTCTTTCTCAGCTAGAAAAGGAACAACATTTGAGTTTTTATTACATAAATAAGAGTAATTGAATGGAAATTGATTGTCATGGCACATTATCTGAATTAATATGCAAGGTTATGTATTATATGTTCCAATAACCAGGAACAATTTAGTAATCTTTTTTATATATATAAAAATTAGTGAAAATTTTTGCATAAGAATATGTTGCAATGTAGCACCAAACTGCTTATTATATTGGCTTTAACTTCTTAATTAGTTTCTTATATAATTATTTTGTAGTCACAAAGGATTGCTGTATAGTTTCTGAACTAATTTCTAAACACAAGAAGTCTGCTTATTGTTATACTGAGCCAAAATTTTTACTTTCTCCTTTCCTCTTTCAGAGTTTAAAAATTACAAAAGCAATACAATATCTCCTTAAAAATAGTCTGTGTAAGTGTTGTCAGTGTGATTTTTGTTGGTGTGTTTTGTTTTATTATTATTTCTGATGAAATCTTGTGCCCAATCCTGATCATAGCTGATTCAGTGATAAACTTCCTTTTCTGTGAGAGAAGCTTCATTGCTTTCCATTGAGTTTTCCATTAATGCTTTATTTTGAGTGATGCTGCAATTAGAGCAAGTTAAGGTGAATTATCATTCAGTACTGAGCAGGCAGGAAAATCATACAGTGCTTTTGGAAAATTACATCTGTACATTTAACTAGTACAGTTTTGAACTGATTTTTTTTTTTTTTACAAAAGTAATTAGCAAACCCTGAATATTTTTTCTGGTTTCCTTACTTATTGAATGAATTAAGATATTTTCATTTTAGGAGCATTTCTGAATAATGTAAAGGAAAAGATTTTTTGTTTGTTTGTTTGATTTTTTTCCCTCTAACTTAATCCATAATATATTAAAAAATATATATGAAGCCCAATTGGCAATATTTTGCTTTTGTGAATATTTGTTATATAATTGAAAGGCAAAATTCTACGAATGTGTGAGGCTATCATTTATGTGACGGCACCTCTAGACTGCTGTATGTTTATCAGTGGCCTGGTACAATAGCCAGTAAAATCCAAATAACAATTTCCAGTTTTATTGATACTGATACCTTTTCATCTTTTTCATAAGAGGATGAATTTCCCCATAATATCTACTGTTTCTCACTGAATAGTTATCCCATGAATATATATGGGATAAAAACAACTTAAATTTTATTAGCGTGCACCATTTATCAATAATTCTTCACTTTCCATTACAGATCTAAAGTATTATCATGAAGCAGATTTATATTAAAATGATTTTATTATTATTATTGGAGTCGGTGGAAAATTAGGATCTTCCAGCACTAAAACTTTCTTCCCCCTCCCCCAAGAAATTTGATCTGAAAAATGTATTAACTTCCTTAACTGGAAAAGATGTTTCCCTTTTTTAGGGATGCTGGGGTGAGAATGGAACATGGGAATCATAAAAAATTAGGCTTCCCATGAGAAGCAAAATTCATGCAAATGAGCATGTTTATTGGCAAAAAGATAGTTTGAGAAAGGTATAATTTACACTTGTTATTCGGAGGCAAATTTGAAAAGATTGTATTATTTTTTCATACACTCATATTGTGAGAAAGAAGTGCTGTATGAAGCAGCAACATATTCTTGTTAAGATTGATACAGTGACTTTGTGTGTTTTGTAGAGATGCAGACCAGCAGGCAACAATACTACATAGCAGTGGCCTAAGAATGAATATTTCTGAACATGTAACATTTATATATTGAGCAAATGAAATTATTGCAGTAGCTGTATTAAGCTAAAAGTGTTTCTTTACCCAAAACCATACTTTATTTTGAGCTTAACACTTCAACTTCATCATCCTTTTGCTGCTGAAACCCACTTTCTGTTTGAAAGATTTACATCCGTCATTGATATCTCTGGAGCTTCTGAATGCTGTCAGAAAAACATGAAGGTTTTAGGAGAGAAATGTTGACACTGAAAGAAAAATAGGATTTAGATACTGTAAGTTAATTATTCTTTTTCTTCAAATTTGAGAAACAACAAAATTCTGTATTTAATGTTCAGGAAAGGAAATGAATTCTCAGGTCAGTGTTGATGGCAAGTAGTCAGGAATTCAGGTTTACTTTTCTGTTATTCTATATGACGTTTTGTTTTCTCATAAAACAGACTAAAATATGATCAGAGGTACTATATAGTAAATTAAATATAAAATCCTGTATTACAAAAGGAGGCACAGAACCATGACAAGAAATTGAAAGCTAAGAGTTCCAGAACTCTACTGAATTCTTTGTTATGTGATCTCCAAAAAAAGAAAAGAAAGGAGACAACTCCTTTCTCATATGCTAAAAAGTATGACTATACCCTGCACAATTTGAAATACTAACTTAAGAGAGTTTCTACTCTAATATTTCCCTCTCACCTTCCAGATTCCAACAATTTATTTAATAAAATAGTTCTTAAATGGCAGTCAATCCTAGTTCCACAAGGATTATTGTGTATTTATACAATATACAAAAGGCAGCTTCATACATGGAAAAAAATTTTATCCAGTCTTAAATTGTGAGTCAAATCTGAGCCTGCATGGACGAAAATATATTTTTGTATTAAATATTTGAATATATTTCTCATTAATAAACTCATCACTAAAAATTAAAAAGGCTGTCAATATAAGAGTTGTCAAAATTCAGAGTGAATTGTAATGCCTTTATTTTTTTTTGTTTTGGAACAGGGAATAGACTCACAAAACCAGAGTGAAAAAATAACAACTGTTTCTGTTCTTCATCTTCCCCTCCTCACCCACTCATCTCTACCCCCTCTAAGTTGAAGATCTCACCATATGTTTTTTAATGCAGTAACTCCTATATATAGGAGACTAGGTTTCAATTCCTTCCCCCTGACTGAGATTTAAACCTTTAGTTTCTACCTTCCAGGGGAATCACCTAGCCACTGGATATTCTGAAGTGATATGTTCTCACCTGAGCTATTTGAACTGCTGCTTTGACCCAGCTATGTGCCTCCCAAGTGAATTCTTTAACCATCAGACCAAAGAGTCATTCTCTCTCTTTGACTCGGTATTTAAATAATCCATGCAGAACAGCTTTTTCCATGGGGATTGGCAGAAGCCAATTATAGATTTCTCACTGGCTTAAGAACTCTTTTGGGAAAGTGAAAATGTGGGTTCAAGAATGTGCAGACAAGGTCTTGAACCTGATTGTCCCACATTGTATATCAGATGAGGCCCTAACCGCAGAGCTATTGAATAAGTGAAGAGAGGAGGATTCTCTTTACTTCCATGAATGATTTACAAAGAGTGTGTAAACCTAATCTTTCATTTCCAGTTCTTTAGTTTTGTGTTTAAATAGCTTCTGCAGAGTTGCCTGTGTCTTTGGCAAGTATACAGAGTAATGATTGTATAAAAATGCTACTTGTGGGAATGTTGAATGATAATTTTTCTCCATGCTTTTTGTTCCTAAATATTTCCTGACTATATTTTTCAGTTCCAGATGAAATCAAAGTATGGTTTTATTTGTGCAGTAAACACAGAATTTTAGTTATGTTGTGGGGGGTAGGGTAGAGGAGGTAGAACACTGATTTTTTTTTTTCAATAACCCATTTGTTAAAGCATCTCACTGAAAAACTATTAATTCATAAACCCCTGCTGCATATACTTCCATGTTTCTCAACACTTATTAATTCAAGGATCTCTACTGAACTGAACCAGTGTGCTTAAATTAAGAAGCTGTAGTAGAACTTCCTAACTGCATGAGTGCTTATTTCAATTCAGAAACAAATATCGATACAAAACCAACACTGCCTATTTGTGAAATATGAGTAATTTTTCTGTGCCTCTTACATTGCCAAAGAATTTAAGGAAAAGCCAAAATAAAGTACAGTCTTAATTTAGTGGATGATTTTTCCTTCCTTTAGAGCTGTAGTAAAGGACAAGAATGGCAATGTGCCATTCCCTAACTAGAAAGACATCTTGGTTTAATCTTAGTTTCCATGTTTCTTCAGCTCTCCCTTTCTTTTTCTGACTGTACATATTCGCAGAGATCCACTATGCATTTCATGGGGGAAAGGAATAGTCTCTGCACATTAAGTGTCCTAGATCTGCTATGAAAGGCAGTTATAGCATAGCAGCTGTTAAGGCAGCTCTAATGTTCTCACTTTAAGTCAGAAAACAGTTCTGAACTATCTACTAGATTTAGTTGTTGCTGGCACTTTTTTATTAAATGCTGATAGGAAACATACTTAACTCAGAATTGTTCATATGTGTCAGTTCTCCCAAAATAATGCATTTTTCTGGAAGACTTCTAATGAGAATCTCCAAAGAAATCAACATTCTCTCTGGAAGACTCAGGTGCCTTTGCTAACTGGTTTTTTTTATTGTTGTTTCTGGGTTTTTTGTTGTTGACCATTTTGTGAAAAGATTAATGCATTGGATTTTTATAGTTCATGTTCAAGAAAAAGCTGTTGCTATTAGAACATGCTGAATTTTATTTCTAGCCAATCATCCATCTTTCTCAATAATGCTGGACCTTTGTAGTCCATAAAACTAAAACTAGTTTCCATTCTGGAGAAATTAGGATATTTCAGGGAATGCTTTATTTTCAAGACCAAAAATGTTTTCTGAACTATAGGGGTGAAAACATGCGTAAAATGCAAATAATCCCTCTCTATTTCTTTCTTCCCACTCTCCCACTCTTAGATTTAAATGGCACATTAAAAAAATAATAATAATTTTTTAATAGTAATTCTTAGACATTTTCTGTTTCATATCTAAGAATCTTCTCTTACTTTATGGATTTAACATGTTGCCTTAAGGAAAGGGAAAAAAAACTTTACAAGACAACTTTATGTGGGTAAAGCAGAGAAGAGTTTTTACTTATAGGGTTTTGGGTACAGAATATAAAGGAGTATAAAAGAGTATATAAAGTATAAAAAGTATAAAACAGTACAACACATATTGATAAATAACAGATAGAAAAGACCGATACTAGGATGAACTCACAGTCTCAGGAATACCATGTGAGCTCTTTTCCAAGCACCACCACTTCAAAACATGCAGAGTAAATTATTCTGAAAGGCGTCCCTTTGATTTCATTCCTGGCTGTATCCAGCCAACTCCCTGAGCCACTCTGCTACGTCTTACCGAAGCAACCAAGGGAAAACAACCTGTCCCTCCCAGGTGAAAAAACCTTTTCACCCACAGGCTGGGAACATGACTCTTGCAACATCTGGGCCCAAATCATTTCACCTCCCAACCCACAATAAACCAGGGAGAAACTCCCTTTTACAGCTGCTTCCCTGCAGCTCAGCTACCCCAGCTGCTCATGCTGGTACCCAGTTCCCATTACCAGTCTCATCTTCCTTCAAGCAGGACTTGAGGTTCAGTCTGCTCCGGAAGAACAAGGGAAGGAGAACAAGAGAGGGAAACCCCCCTTTGCAAACAGAGCTCTTCTGAGCTCTTCCTCCCTCCTTTTCGGGGGGAGGGGGGGCAGAACACCAGGCAACACACCAGGCTGGGCAGCAGAGAGTGTGTGTGTGTGTGTGAGAGAGAGAGAGAAAGAGAGAAATGTCAATAAAGTGTAGGAGCTGGAGAAAGCAGAAAAGCCTGGTCTACGTGGCAGCATATAAATTTTCTAACTCTACTCAATTATCATATCAAAAGGTTGTATCCAATCTAAGATATGTCCATGCCCAGAACTTCCCTTGGTTCCGCCTCATGGCACGCCTCTCCTAGAATTGAGTTAGAGGTCTTAAGATCCCTTTGCGTTATTGGAGCTTCTCCAAGGTTGCTGGGCTTTGCTTTCTTGTTTTGGCTAACACGGTATCTAGTTGTCTTAGCTCTTGTACATGTTTTCCTTGCAGTGTTCCAGCTATTATCTGACCCTTAAGACAGCTAGCACAGGGTTAGAGGTTAACAGCTACTCTATATTTGAGAAACTACCTAGAAGTATAAAAATCTACAAATTCATGAAAACCCTAAGGTATCAAAAAAAATAAGAAAAAATAAATTTAGCAATGTACAAATAAGCATCCAAGATATAAATCTTTAAAGTGATTATCCATTCATATAAAGCAAATTCAAGTATGAAGTTTTAGTACATGGCCAACTTCTGCATTGCATGCAGCGTTTGATGAAACCTTTAACCTGACCATGAAATCAGCAGAGCAGACAAGCTTGGGCTGTGTTTCTTCTGTCCTGCCCAATCAACACAGGTGTTTGGGTGATGAGCTAACTGGCAGCAGAAATCAAATGCAAAGTTAACAGGAAGAGAAGAATAGAAGGTGCTGGAAGGTTCATAAAGTGAACTTTTGCAGTGATTTATGTTTTTTACAAAAATTCTCTAGGGAAATTCCTCAGTTATGCCAGCATGTCTCCCTCAAGATTTCTCACAGTTAGCCCCCTCCTGGTACACACTATGTATTCTGTGTCAAATGTGTCTCTTCCAACTTAAATCATACACTGTCATTGTTCAGGTGAAACCTTCTTCAATGGCACTTGCCACTTGGAATTATTTTCTTACTTCATTTCGTATCAGAAGACTAAAACTGATACTCAGAAACATTAAGAAAACCTAAACTAAACAAATCTCAAACTTAAACACTTGCAAACATGGGGACCTTCCCTGGCTTGTTTTTCTCACTACAAAGCAAAATCTTAAGAATGATAAATTTGAAATCATAAGTAAAAGAGCTTAAAGCATGCTTTCTTCACAATAAATTTATGTTGAGCACATTTAAAATTGCAACTCTTTGTTCTTCATTAGTAAGAAAGTTTTTTAAAATGTATTATTTGTCTAAGCAGTAAATGATCAGGTACCTCTACCTTTTTACTTGAGGGCCTCTCTTGTTGAGTCGAGCCTGTGATGGAGCCTTATGTATTTCTCTGGTTTTGTAGTATTTAGTAGATAAAATTAATCTCCAGTTAAATGAATGATGCTTTCCAAAATGATTTTCCAATCCCATAAATATTTAACAGTAGTAATAATAATGCTTAGTTAGGTAAGTTTTCATTTATGGGCTACTGAAGTACATAGATATTTATTTTGTACGAAATTATGATTAGATTCTACAGGATGTCCATTCATTAAAAAAAAAAAAAAGGTCTTATTCAACCAGTAAATTATTTAGGTTTCAAACAAGGTGCAACTTTAATAAAATATTTCTAACTAGACCTTTTAAAGTGGTTTATATAAGTAGGCAAATGTTCAGTCTTTGTAGAACTGGTAGACTGCAGTTAAACTCATGGAGTATTTTTCTTTTTTACTTGCCCTTTGTGTTTATTTTTCCTATAAAAATGAGGCAAAATCCACATTCACCTTAAGCGTAGAATTGAATCTTTCTGTTACATATTCCCTGCCTGGATGTCACACTAAGGCCACTTAAGTCAGTTCAGCATCAGTCAGAGATGTTCAGAAACACTTCTTCTGAGTACTTTAATTGTTCATCAAGACCTAACCCTTTGAACATTGCTTTAAGGCATTTTGGCTCTGCTCTGAGTCACTGAAGCAAAATTGGAGCATCTGGATGCAGTGTCAAAATAGCCCAGGCAGCTTCAGTGCAGCACCCAAGTGGATAATCTCAACACAGAATACAAACACTGCATTAGCGATTGCCGGAAGGCTACAGTTCATCTTCCTCTGAAATACAGTACAAGAAAAGTTAAAGGATGATACTTTTTTCTTTGTATCTTCTATTGTGTGAACAAAGAATCAAGCTGTATTTTGATGCTTTGTCAAGTGTTTGGCAGCATTTCCAATCCTTGTTTGCCCTGCTAATCCACTGATTTTTCCTAGTGGACAAAGCAATTAATGTTTTTTACAGTTTATGGTGTATTAGATACGTGAATGCAAAAGAAGGAATCCAGTAGATGATGTTGCCTTTGAACCAGGATATTGAATCAAAATAGAGGTAGAATAAGTATATTAATATTTTAGTTTTATATATATATAGTTATTATATCTAATTATACTCTGTTAACTTGTACATAAAAATTCTATAATTCTGTGACGTATGTGAAATTTTATTTCTTGTACTTTGTTTGCTTTTACAGATGGCAGCAAAATTGCATCTCATTGTTTGAAAAGAGCATTGTAAGTAATTCTTTTTGTTTCGACTTCTTATTTATTTCCTCTGAATCTGCTAAAAATTTATCTCATGGATAAAATTATGTTCTTCCTTGAAAACTGGTGCACAAGTAATACTCTATGAGAGCCTGTGAGACATCTGGCATGTGTCTACAGATAAAATCCCCAAGCCAAATTTCTTTTGCCATCGGCAAGAATAGTTTATGTAAGGCTTAGGCCAACAGGTCAAGAAATATAAATGCAGAAGCATGCTAAACATACCACCTGACATCAGGCTTTCTTTGAACATGGTTGATCTGTAGAGTGCACACCAGAATGAATACTGGAGTGCAAAACTGGGGCACAGCAGCATATATAGTCTTGTTTTCTGACTTCCTGTTTTCCCACCTGTGCATCTAGGATTTTATTTTTATATGTATGTAAGTAAAACTATATACAAAAAGATGCATCAGACTAATTCAAAGATTTTTTTTATTTAATGCCGATAATGCATTTATGTTGTGTGTGCTTATATATATAAACCCAACATACAGTAAAATCATTAGTTGTTCAATGATACTAAAAAGACCTCTGATAAACACTGCTTCACTCTACTCTTCAGACTATTCACACTACTCTTACAAATGCATTAACAGAATATATTTCATTTGGAACTTGTCTTTTTCTAGTGTGTCTATCTGCCACTAATTTAGCTAGTATTCATTGTAATTACACTGATCATAATGAATTCATTTAGTATTATGTGAACATTATACATATTTTTAGGCATTCCATTATGACTCAGCAATAATTAATGTACATATTAAATGAAATGTTGCTACTCAATGCTATGATAAAGCCATGTTGTTTCATTTGAAAGGCTTTAGAGGAACTTATGTTTAATCTCATTTGTATTCCAATTGTTGCCAAGAGATATTTTTCAATGGCAAAGGGCAATTCACATTGGGAGACTTGCTAACTTTTCAGAGAGATTCCGTGTTTTCACTTTTCTAGTGATTCACTTAAAAGATACTAGCTTTTCAAGCAAGATACTTCACGGACATCATAATGCAAAAAAATGTTCCAACTATCCTAAAAGCATGACAAATTTCTGACATTTCAGACCTTATCCAATAAAAGAGGCCTGTGTTTATAAGTGAACTCCATACATTTTATAATTGTTCTTGCTTTCTGCTACCCCAAGAGTAATCCAAAACTGAGAACAGAGTATTTTCCATGTATCACGCATCAATGCAATTAGGTGCCTCAAAGGCATCCATGCCCACTTCAGGGAGCTGCATTAAAATAATGACTAGGGGAAGCATAGCAAAACAAGAGTGGCCATAATGGATTGGGATAAGAATTGTCTGGACAGCATCCTGTCTCTGGGCAGTGATTATAAATATATATCCACAGAAAAAAGTGAGAATTAGATTCTCCAGCTTCCAGCAGTTTTAGCTGATGAAATTTCATCAAATGTATGTGGTTTCTAACGATTAAGATTTTGTTGAGTTTTTGTTCCATGAATTTATTTCCATAAACCTATTTAAATCTTAGATAGTTAACTCTGTCAACAAGTTGCACAAGTCTTCACTGTTCACTTTGTGCACAAAGAACTACTTTTTTTGGTTTGGTTTGGTTTGGTTTTATTTTCAATGTCATTCCTTCTATCTTAATTAGAATCTACATTGCACTGGATTTGATTGAGCTGTATTCCACCAGTGATTTGTGAGCTTCATCTATATCCTTCTTTGGAGATCTTTTCAAGAGAAAGATCCTATTCTGCTCTCTGTACAGAAGCAGTTGTTTTACCTTTGTTGCCCTGTTCTGGATTGTGTGTATTACGGGTGACTTTCAAAGTGTGAGAAGTTCTTAGGTTTATAATATTTCAAAATTACTCCCTTAGCTTTTCCCTCTCAGTTTCTTAATGAATACCAATATTGAACATTTACGCAACTATGGGCTCATTTCTGCATGGTGAATGTCAACTCCAAGCCCACTATGTTAAATTTCCCACTTTCCCTCGCCCTGCTTGTGCCTCACTTGACATTTATTTGCAGAGTATGTATTCTGCTGTTGTATTGCCCTGTCACTCAGGCTTGTGAGCTCAGAATTTCTGGAACTCTACATTGTCTGTCCTTGTCCTCACTAACCAAATAATTCTGATCAGGAACATTTCTCAATGACTTTTGTTGCCTTTTCTCAGGTCATTTATAAATGTTGGACAGCATAGGCTCCAGAAGAAAAAAGGTCTTTGCAAAAGTCTAGCAGCAATGTCCCTTAATTTCAGGCACTATTTCTTTACTCCTTTCTCTCTACTGCTTGGCTTTTAAAGTATCAGTTATACACACCTGCTTTCATAGCTGCTTAATATTTAATAGTTGTTTTTTTTTAG
The DNA here is from genome assembly GCA_013396655.1 of Campylorhamphus procurvoides. Classification (NCBI taxonomy): domain Eukaryota; kingdom Metazoa; phylum Chordata; class Aves; order Passeriformes; family Dendrocolaptidae; genus Campylorhamphus; species Campylorhamphus procurvoides. The sequence continues at coordinate 180,124 of WBMV01000300.1, read as the reverse complement.
TAAACTTTGTTGAGAAACTTTAGCAAAAACCTTTTGTAAATCCAAGGTAGACTTACAACTCCAGGCAATCAAATCCCTTGCATTCATGTGTCTGTTGAAAGATATGAAGTGCTTCAGTAGGTCTAAAAAGCAGAAATTTCCTTTACAAAAGCCATTTCACTTGTCCAAAATATAGCATATTTATTAAAGGTTCACTCTTGAGTTTTGTACTATAGTTTTTAATAACTTAACCAATACGGACTTTAGTATATTAAAGTCTGTCAAAAGACAGATTGTCATTTTTTGTATCTTCTATTTAGCTTTTCAGTCAAGTATGTTTTCACTGTAATTTACACTTTCTAGATCTCAGTACCTTTGCAATATACTTCACTAGTCAATAAGCCATTTCATTTGCGAATTATCTTGTAACTCTTGAGTGAATACGCTTTCTAATGATTTGTTACTATTCACATTCTCATCACTTCCCTTCTCCTTCAAGTGGATGTTCCCACTGAGAGTTATTAGGATACATTATTACACATCAAGCAATCTTTACCTGTAGTTTTACAAAATATTTCAGTGTAATGCTAATTAATAAGAATTTAGCAAATCTATGAACTTCTGACTTTCATTTTGCTGATATATTTTAGCTTTGGCATATTTTGCTTAACCTCTGCACTTCTTCATTGTTTACCTTCCTGTTGAACTTTAAAGAATACCTGTAGGCTGGGTATTCTTATTTATTATCTAATATTAAAATGAATTAAATTTTTGAAATAGAGTAATGGATAAAATAAAACAGATTTTAAATAGATGCCCCTGTGAGAGAGAAAATCAGAAACTATTTGGAACCACCCTAGATTTTTTAAAAGTTCTTTGATTACCTCTATATAAAATAAAAATGAAATAAAATATTGAAACATGTTTTTGTACACTACATACTGAATTTGCCAACTTTCTTTAGTAAATTCCTTTTTTTCCCCAATTAATAAGGAATTCAATCTCTTTAATTAAAGTAAACCAGCACAGTCACTGCAAAAATTGCTTGCTTTTGAACTCAGCGGTTGCCACTTGTGAAGCGTCAATGAAATTTTTGGCCTCTTTTCTGTATTTCTATTGCTGAAGCATCCTTCTCTCTTTCTCAGGCAAAATTTATTCGTCCAACTTCTTCCTGCTTCCATATAGAGGAGACTGCAGCATTAAACTTTAAGTGATCAAAATCTGATCTATTATGTTCAGACACATAATATTCAACATGTTGAAGGCTTGGTTTCCTCATAAGCATGTTCTCAGTCCTATTTTTGCTATTGTTCTATGCCTACAAGTTTTTGTAGTCATCAATCTCTTTTCTGTTTAGATCTGATCTTAGACTTTATGGAAGTCTTCTACAAATTCTTTCTTACAGGCTTAGTTAAAAACACTCCTGCCTACCTTATCATTATTCCATAACATGCCATTAGAAATCTATTTTCTTTTATTATTATTATTTTTTTAATTATACATAGTGATCCAAAGTATTCACCTCCAGTTACTGTGAGGGACCCATGACCCTCTTTGCAGAGATACTGAACTCCTAGAGCTGTGGTTGAAATGAAAGAGAGATGTTGACTCAAAATTCTTGTAGATATGAGATTACTAATATATAGAACTGGTCAGTGTTTAAATGTTTCATTCTGGTTTTGCTAAATAGATGGCACACTATTCACATATTTATTTCAAATACTATTTTGTCATTGTTTGTGAAGGATGAATTCCATTTCTGAGTGCATCCAGAGCTGGCAAAATTCTTTAAAAGTTTTAATGACAAAATTAGCAGCATTTGAAACTCTTGTTGCAAAAATTGCAAAAATTTCAGAGCAATGTAACTTACTCTATTTCATGCATAGTTTGGGGGCATACTGTATGTGATTTATACTAATGCTTATTTAGAGGCACAAATGAAAGTGTAGCTTAGGCTTTCCGATGTGGATTAGCTTGAATAGGTAATGAGTGGCTTTTCCTTTTTAATCTGGCATGTTAATCTGATGTTTTTCAGTCAATAGTATTATCTTGTTTATTTTCAAGGGATACTCAGTATTTACTTTTCTTGTTTCCATACATCTTCCTTTTGGATATCACTCATCAGCATTTGTTCAATTGGTGCATTTGTCATTCAAATCTTGTGACTTTTTAAGGCATTTTTTCTTATGCACAGTTTTTCCTTTCATGACAGATGTTTACATTTCTAAGCACCTGTATAGTGGTTGTTCTGGAGCTGTTCTTGGGGAGAATGGGAATAATTTAGTTAGATGAGTCTAGAAGTGGTTCTTCTTTTACAATAGAAGGGTGAAGAAATGCATATGTGGGAATACTCATAAAGAATTTTCTTACTGAAATACATGATATCAGCTATTAATCCAAATAAAATGTCTTTAAAATGTGGTTGTTTTGAATCAATTTAAATTCAAGGAATTTTAAGAAACCAGGTTCTGGCTGGGATCCCAGCAAGGAGGATCCGATTCCAAGTTGCATGTTCTGTGCCTAGCGCTTGAGCATGCATATGGATACTGTCCCATTGCTTTCACTTAAGCTTTGCTTTTCAAGATTAGGACCTATCTCAGTAAAGGAATTAAAAAATGATTGTCTAAAGATACACTGACTAAGAAATATGCAATACACCACACTTTAGCCCACAGCCCCTTTCTGCTAGTGTTGTTTAAGCTCTCAGAAAAATAGTATTTACAATGAAAACCTTTAACAACCTTTTGATGTTCTTGCTAGCAGGCACTGATTTAATGCTAATGTGACAGCTAAGATTTTAGTGAGAGACCCTTCTATTTCTCTAAGAGAAGTGTTACACATTCTGAAAACCAGACAGATTTTTCTGGCCAGTGTCTCCTCACGTTTGTGCCAGTAGGGATTTTCTGACTACTCAAATTATCTTTCACAAGTTAGCACATGCCTATCTTATATAAAAATGTTTATCTTCCTTTCTGACATTTCTCTAAATAGTCATATATTTTTTAAAAAACTAAAACAGACTTTGTTGTTGTTAATAAGAAGCTATATAATACTCCCCCCAAAGCTGCTAGACTTATGTGATGCAAGACATCAACTTAGATGAACTTGCACTCTAGCAAATCAAATTGTTTCTTACAAAGTGCATTCATAATTGCCAGTAGACTCTTGTCTGAAAAAAAAAAAAGGTATAACAACAATATTGTAATCTCGACAACATTTTTACTGTTAGAAAAAGTCCTGACGCATGAAATTAAGCTCGTTGTATTAGAACTATGATTCTGATCGACAAGTGCTTTATTTTTTATTTATTCTATTCTTAATTTATTCTTATTCTAAGGCCAATTTCTATATCTCTACATACAAACTATGTTATTTGATCATATCTGTGGTCACTCAGAAATTATCACATATTACACTAGATCTGTATTTTTTATATAGTGAATCCTAATATAGATTTTCAGATCCAACACCTTAATCCTTTTAATTTGTATGTAGTTATGTATTTTTGAAATACATAATTGTACTTATGCCTTGCCATTTTTTTAACCTATGTTAAAGCTATCTTGAAAAGTGAGATAAAGTACTCTTATACTCTTATTCGGTGATAATTCTGAATCAAAAAGCAGTATGTTTCCTGTGTTTAACCACTCAGGTGTTTTTCCTATTTTGAAATTTTAAGAATCGTTTGGTAATGTATGATAAACATTTTCAGTAGAGGTAATGGTAGAAGTGATCCATTGGTCTGTGAATGGCTATGGTTATTTCCTGGGTTTTTTTCATTTATGTTTCCCACCAGAAGAGACTGTGAGAGCAAATATTTCACTTGGTATCAAATTTCTCCATTACTAAATTGTTACAACAGTACTACTTTCAGCCCCAGGTCATTATCAAACTATTACTATTACCTTGATGAGATAAGGTGTCCTGAACTATGAATACAGAAGAATTCAAATTACAGCTTTCTTCCATTACCTAAAAGTCTCTTATGTTTAACTTATCCGTTATCATACTTTGGAAATACAAAAAGTATATCAAAGTTTTTAACTTATGAAACAAATTCAGTGCCTACATATATGACGTAGAAAATACCACCAGCTTCCTCAGGTTAGAAGTATTCACACTGGCTTACTGGGGGTTTGCTTTGGTTGTGGTTTTTTGTTTGTTTTGGGGTTTTTTTTGTTTGTTTAGTATTTTGCTTTAGTTTTTGTTTTGGTTTTTTGTTTCAAGTGATTTATTTTCATCTGAAACTGTTAGGATTCAGTTGAAACATATTTCAAGATGTGTCCAACACAGGAGATTTTACTCTACCACTCCTTGCTTAATGCATGGTTGTGTGTTCAAGTATAGCCTTTATTTAGAAATCTACCCTGTGGAAACACTGTCATTAACAGTCACTAGTCTTCAAGCAGCCTCTACTTCAGACTAGGCTACAAAACAAGTGGTCTGAGCTACAGAGCTAGTATTGTTTTGCTTTAAATCCTCCAGCCTAAGTTCATTTTTTTTTCTTCTTTCAAGTGCTAAGTAGAGGCTTGTATGAGATTTTTGCAATAGAAAGAAAATAGCTTAGAAAAGTCGTCTTGTAGTCAGTTTGCAAACCTCACAGCAACCTCATTTCTGATGTACATCGTTCTTTCATGCTTCCCCTGTTGAGACTGCTTTAAAAACGGTTTCATTTATACCCTAGCAAACTTTCAGACAAATTCACAACATAATTAAATTAGACCCCGAAGTTCCCTCACCAAGCTAAGTCTGTTTTCAGAACCATCAAAAGCAAAGTAAAACATTTCAAAGAAAGATTACTGTGTTTGTAACAAAATTTATATGTCAAAAAACAACTAACTAACCAAACACAATGTAATAACTTATACTATTTTCTGTATTGCTCTCTAAGTGAGATGTCAGAGGATAAAGAGAAAATGGATGGAATTTAATGATCATTACATACTTTCTTTTCTTCTCAGAGGCAGGAAATAAGCAACTAGATTTAACAGATGAGGGAGCTTCTGTTGTATCTTATTAATAACATTTTATACAGTCACTAAAATGTAAGAGTAAATAGTAAAGCAATAACTGATCACATAATCAGAGTAAAATTCTCTGCCTTGTAAAATTTGGCAATTTCAGTTTATTTCAGTTTATTTTATTTTTAAAATACAGCTACATTAAAACTTATGCAAAATATGAAAGTAATAAGCCTGATGTAGAAAGAACTGGTTTCTGGGACTTGCTTCCCTTTTTTAGTGATTCTAGATTCTGTTCATGCTTCTGCTCAGTAATGGTAATAAAAGAAATACAGTGAGAAACTTATTTCTTACAAAGTTAAATACATATATAGTGGGTTTAAGTTACTTTAGCCAATTAACCTGTTTCATCTTACTCTTGATGAGTAAAGATTCTAGTGATGAAAGAATCTGAAAAAAAAGTATAATAGCTTGAAGGATGACTTTCTATACATTATTATTTTGTCCCAGAATAATAGCCATCTATTGTCTGAAACTGTTTTCCTGCATGTTCTTGATAAATTACTATACCACAACTTGCTGTAAACTATGACCAGAGATAACTAATTTGTTAAAATTCCTTAAATGTTGGCATCAATTAAAAAAAATAACTTCTAACTGAATCTCCTTCACTGTGACACGGACTTAGTGCAATTTTTCTTGCTCTTCTGTAGCAACTGAGATGTAATAATGCATATTACTGAGTGTACACCTTCACAAACTTTGTTTTTAATTTTTATTAAGCCTGTTCTCATTTGTCTGCAAGAGTTTATTTGCATATATTCAACTCAATGTATGTCAGACTGCACTTGTATTTAATGCCTAGCTAATTGTGAAGACACCTTGACTTCAATATTATGCTTTAAAATTAACTCCAGGGAACTGTGACTGAAAATTACCTTATAGGTTATTAGGTATGAGCTGGAAAACTAAGCATTTAATCTATATTATTATATTGGTCTTACTGAGAGTGACTGAAAGATTGTTTAGAAATGAGTGCCAATGTTCTTACATTTGTGACAGTTTACATGCACAAAGCACGTAGGTAAAGGGAAAAATTTCAATACCTCTTATAATCTCATATATATTTAAGTTTCAATAGAAAGACTGTGAAGAGGTGCTGCATTTTTGACATAAAATTTTCATTGCACATAAATCTGCTTGAGTACCTGCTTTAACAAATTTTCAGGTCAAATGCTAGAACAATTACTAGGCCCATCTAATCCCGTACATAGATTCATGTGGTTATATACTGATCTCTACAAAGTCTATTGCTGCCTATCACAGATTTGAAAGTGTGGTGCTCAGCAGGTTTTGTTTGACCTTAGTTTTGATTTCCACATTTTTACCTCCTGTCCTTTCTTTGTCTTCATCTTTAGCGGTAAAGGTCATTTACAACAAATCGTTTTTGAGAGCAGTAGCAAATTAATTTTGTAAAGCATTGTCAGCACCACTGCAAATCTCTGCCACTATGAAACTTTAGAGTTATGGTAGTAGTTCATAATATCTGATCTAGATAATGTAATCTGAAACTCTACAAAATATGTTTCCTGGTTTGTATATTGCATTCTTTTTTATGCTTCACTCTTTTGCCTAAGATTTTAACAATTTATTTTACTGTCGATCAATTTATTTACACTTCAAAGAAAAACTTAATAATCTCCACAAATGTATAGATACTTGTAAATTGACCAAAAGTGTGATTCAGATGTGCCAGAGCATTTTCAAATAACAACAAAACTGGTGGAGGGTCTAAAGCAAAAGTACTATGAGGAGTGGCTGAGAGAGCTGTGATTATTTAGCTTGGAGAAACTGAGTCTCACTGGGGACCTTATCACTCTCTACAACTACCTGAAAGAAGGTTGTAACAAGATGGGATTTGGTATCTTCTCCCAAGTAACAAGGAATAGGACCAAAAAGCATGGCCTCAGGTTGTGCCAGGAAAAGTTTAGATTGGGTATTAGGGAAAGTTTCTTCACCAAAAGGGTTGTCAAGCATTTGAACAAGCTGTCCAGGGAAGTGGTGGTGACACCATACCTAGAGGTATTCGAAAGACGTGTAGATGTGCTGCTTAGGGGCATAGTTTGAGGGTGGGCTTGGCAATGTTTGTTTAGTGATTGGATTTGGTGATCTTAAAGGTCTTTTCCAACCAAAATGATTCTATGAATTGCTTACCATATATATTATCATAGCACACAGTATGTTTTGGCTCTTGGGTGGTTTTGGGTTTTTTTTTATAATTTTTTTTTTTAAATACAGAGGAAGCCCTCTCTCCAGAGACTTTTCCAGTAAACTGTAAGACATAAACTGAAAATGTAATTAACAGGTTTGATGGAAAAGATAAATAGTATAAATACGTTCAGTTGCTTCAAGACAACTGCTCAAACTTCAGGTAAACAATTTTTATAAATAGTAATGGTACATGTTGTAGCCAGAGGTTAAACCTCTTAAGGCTTAGTCTCTGTATTCCCCTGTACTTAAAACCAAACCAAGTTCTACTAACAGTGTGTCTTTCTAGGGTGCTCTTTAGTGACCTTCTGTCCAAATGCTCTTACTTCTCACTATATTTGGATGCAGCTGAGGAAGAAATTTATCATTTTCTTCCACAAGCGATTCTGGGCCAGCAGAAGAGCCATATATCTATGGGACATTAGAGGACTCCTTTTCAGAAGGAAGCCATGTTGGTGAAATTGTTATCTCTACTCTACCAAAGTATGATTATGTGTCATTGTTGTATTAACTGCAAATGCAGTCTTGAGCCAAAGAGTGTTGGTAACCCAATTCATGCTAATACATGCTGCTGTTGTAAATACTGTACTACTTAAAGAAAATTGATAAGTGAATTCAAGTAGCAATTTAGAAAACAACTACTATGAAAAAGGAGTAAAATCATAGATCCATTAAAGTAAACAGCATAACTCCCACTGATTTCAACCCAAAGAGTCAGCTGCTGCTGAACAGCACTGGTCTATACTGTCTCAGGATACAGTTTTTCATAGCTTCTTGTATTGCTGCCATTATTAGAAGATGTGAAAATTTACTGTCATGGTATTTTTTTCCTAAATTTTAGAGTATTTTTGCTTAAATATCATGAACAGTAAGTAGTTATTTTCTTCCTTTTCAGATATTTTGAAATAAACAAAAGGAAAACAGTTACTGAAACATTGCACTCCATTCCTGTATTCTTTAAAAACTCAATTGTAATGAATTAATTGAGCCTAAAGAAGTGGGGTTTTAATTTTATTCCCTTTCTAAAAAACAATCATATGTAACACTACAGAATGGTAAAAGTAGCATTTTCTCCCAATATTTAGCTTTCTCAGAATTAAGAACTGTTGTAAAGCTAAGGCCACTTTTGTACTAGTATATGCAGAGTTACGGATTTTCAGATAAAATGCACCAGATCGAGCTCTTCCTTGGTAGACCAAACATAGGTGGGCCAAAAAATTTCTGTCATTCAAAAATGTCATTGCAGTATACTATCTGCATGTGCATGTATGCATATGTGGCAATCAGAGCTGTTGACTCATCTAAATGAATTTAGAACTGTCAGTTTTACGTTGTTACAAAAGCTCTCTCCTCTGCCTTAGCCTCCTATGCTTTGCCCAGCAGTTATTTATTCCTATTTGCAAATTCCAAATCAGTCTAGTCTGCTCCACCTCCCCATAACTTCTGTCCTTACACAGTTTAACTCTCAGCCGACCGCCTTTCTTCATGTCTGCCTGGACTGTGTCTAAATTCCCCTTCCCTTCGGTCACTACCAGCTTCCTTCCTGGCCAGAATGCCGCACCAGCCTGCCAGCTGAGCTGTCACCCTTCCTTTTCCATTTGTTGTCTCTTCATGTGCAAAGTGTCTGTGAGGAAGCTGAAGTACTGTCCAGTAAGAAAGGTAGAGGATGGCCTATACTAAACTAACAGATTCCACAATTGTATAACTGAATGAGAGTAGTTTGAAGGAAAAGGGACAAAGCCATGCCTGCTTCCTGCGCTGGCTAAGATGGCACCTGAAGAGCTGGACAGACAACTTATTCTCAGGCAGATCTAGAATAGATTAGATTACCGTAGCTTCCTTCCTTTGTGGCATACTAAAGGTACAGTAAAATCTTGTAATTCATTAAAAAATAATATATTAGAAATAGTGTCTTTTGGGGACGTTTATTTCTACCATTATGAATTAATGGGTCAGCTGTGAAGAGCAGAGGTTTTGCCAAGGAATGCTCAAAAAATTCCAGTCAGTTTCTGTTTTAATTAAATATTTGCTACCTAAAGCCACTTTTAATTAATCTACATGTGCAAAACATCCTCAGTTATTTCTTCTTGCTTCCCACTGTGTAGGTACTGATTTAAATCTAACAAAAATGTCTTTTATGTTTTCAGTACACATAGATTCTTAAAGTGCATGGTCAACAATATCAGAAATGCATTGTGTTGTGGTAAAAAGGCTCAGTATGTAATAAACATCCCAACTCTTTCACAGGAGCCACAGGAAAAGAGAAGACTGACTACAACTGTACTTTATAATTTCCAGGCAGGATATAAACTTAAGTCCTACAGAGTTGTTAAATCTCACTTATCTTGGTTATTATAGGGTATTAGAATAGTAGATGGTCCTACCTTTTGATATCCCCTGCAGGAAAATTCTCTACTTCCACTAAAAACTGAATACTTTGAATTTATAGGAAAATAATTCCCATTAAGATAGAATATTTTTTTCTATTGTACCTGATGTAATATACTGTTTATGTTGTTAGAGCATTTTCATTCATTTGAAGGTGCTGCTGCTGTAGTGTGGGTCATAGGTGAACCGTTTTTTTGCTGCCCTTGTGAAAAACAGTGAACACAGAAAGAAGTCAGTAGGGAATACTGAAAAATTCTGACTGTGTAACTGTTCCTTGCCTCTTTTTACCTCTTGGAGTAAAGCATTCCATAATAAAGTTTACTCTAGATGTATGCCTATTAGTCTAGTACAACTGAGAATTTTTAAAATGGGAAAAAAATACAAGGAATCCTTAAAGAAATGTAAAAAGAAATCTATAAATGAACTAGCAGCACTAATTAAAAAAAATCAACTAACCAAACACAATAGACATCTAACTGCATAATTGTGATAATTGAAACATGCAGTTATCTCAAACTTTGGTGTGTCCATTGGGACTGCTTTAGGACATCTGGTTTCTTGTGTTTAAAATATTGTGTACAGAAACATTTGAGCCTGCAGAGTTTACTTGTTTCCCAGAAGAAAGACTCTGCAGGAGAATTTCCATCCTGTGGTGCTTACAGACTCTGCAGGATCTTTTGCTCAATGACCTTAGTTTTATCAACAATTCATTTATGTGACTGAATCTTCTGTCTTCCAGATAAACGAGTTTCAGATCATTAAGGCTGAACTGTCCTTGTTAGCAAGAATATATTATTGGTCAGAGGAATGCCATAATGTTCTTTTTCAGAACACAAGGAAAAAATTATTGTATAATTTGTTTTCAGTTTTGTTTACAAGTAACTTATGAGCTGTTTCATGTCCCATCTAAAGAATAAATTTTTGAAAAAGTTTCCCAATTTCTGGATAGATCCACCCCACCCCACCCCCCCACCTTCTCTGAAAATGTAAAACGCCGCAAAAAGAGAAATTGGTTTATGCTTTTGTTAAAGTGTCCTCCATGAGTGTGACTTTTAAAACTGTGCTATGCAATGCTTAAAAATAATTTTCTGCAACCAAGTCAAATAAACCTGGGAACTTGGGAAGAAGGAAATTAGGTGAATAAATCCCAACTTTCTTCTCTGGTATACCTGCAAACAAATCTGCTTGTCAACTTATATTTTAAAATTTCATTCTCATGAAAATGTAAAATTGATATTTAAAAAAAATATTACTTTTGTAAATCCCTTAAGCTATAATACCCTCTCCCTTACCAGCCTGAAACCCATTTACTGGGTGTCATATTATAGAGGGACATGAACTAGTTACCATCTCATGTATGAAATCTTCTGACTTGGCCCCTGCTACCTCCCAGCAAAACCATACACTGTTGTACCAGGAGAATATTTCACAAGCTGCATGTGCTTAATAAGAGCCTTGTAAAATGTTTCAGAGGTGCCAGCAGAGGGCACAGACCTGTTCTATGAAGTTCTTCCAAGCACAAGAGGTGTTTTTACCCTTGCATAAACGTCCCAGGGCTTCTGCCCAAAAACTCACACAAACAAAGCAGTGAACTATCATGATTTGTTTCCACTGTAGAGTTACATTTATGTTACTGTTTGCTCAGAGATGTGCAGCAAAACTCCCTGTATTGAAGAAATATCTAGCCCTTCCTCAGATCAAATTTATATTACAGTTAATGATTAAGAAGAGCAAAGGAGTATGGAAGATATATCTGTAGTGTGAGATTTTATCTTACGTTCCTGGTCTTATTTATATCTCAGACTGCCTTATTTAAGTTTCAGATTTTACCATGCATTTAGAGTGATACATGAAAGCGAATTTTCAGAGGTGCAATTTATTGACCTTGACTGATCATTTCATTTTTCATCCACTATCATATTTTTCTTGACTTGTCCTACTTCATGTCATTTGCTCTTCATTTTGAACAGTGCAATAGCAATTAGGGCATATGTCCTGCTGTACTTTCTGAACTTCTTTAAAAAATTTCTCCTTTCTGGCTTTTGTTCACCTTTTTCTTCTTCATTTCTAGGCATGCACTATAGAAAATACAATTTAAATGTCAATCAGATTTTGTCCTTATATTCTTTCCCTTCCTGACCTTCTTAAAAAAAAATAATAGAAAAAAAAGCCACTGACTTTAGACTTGATAGAAATAGCCCCTCAGTGTGTTTGTGGCACAAAACAAGAGTAAGGGGAGGCTAATAACAGAATAAGACTTTCTAATTGAAAAATAATAGTCAGGTTGTCTCTTGACTTTCCAAGTTCAATTTTTCTCTCTCTTTTGGTCTTGTTTTCAATTGTCCACAATTACTTCTTTCTTTCATATGTGCTTCGTATACATGTTGTTGGCCAGCAGATGCTCTTCTATTTCCCAATGACATTTTGCATTTCAAGGAAATCAGCTTTCAGTGAAATACCATCCTTTGGTATGTGTGTGCTTGTTCATCAGAAATTAAATACTTCAAGGAGGGGTGTCAGTTCTATAAATTTCTGCTGAAAGGTAGGAAGCTTCAAGTGGCAGTCTGTCTGGTTTCCTGTCAGTTTACAGGACAGCGCTCAGTCTGGTCAGCCAGAGCACCGCAGCTACCTGACTACTTACCGAATTATGACTGTGACTAGCTTTTGGTTTAAGACCTAGGGTTTTCTTGTATATTTTAAGTAAAAGAATTGATTTGTGGTCTACTAAGTCCCTCGATAAAACTCTTGAATCCTGGAGTTAGACTGTTAGGGACTGTGAAGATTTATTTGTTCTCAGCAATACCCCCACCTTGTCCCTGGCCATTACTCTCAGCACTTGTCAGCCTCTCCCACCATCTCATGGGATCTCTGCCAGGTCCCTCCTCTACAGTTACCAGCCAGGAAGTGAATACCTGAGTCTGACTGATTGAAGTTTTCCTAGTTGCAGACAGCTGGCTGTGACTGGTCGGGCTCTCTCATCTCCCCTTCTGGAAAGTCCTCCATGCCCTAGCCACAGTGCAGACATTTGCAGATGAGTGATAACAGGGTAAAAAAAAGTTTACTACTCTCGACCCTATGCCAAAATACCAGCCCATCCACCCTGTATCCCATACACAATCTGTTTATACAGACCGGTGTATCTTCACATTCCAAAAATTAGTGTATGCTCATATAAACTCTGTATTTCATCCCTGTGGCCAAGACACTAGGAATTAATAAAAAAATCATAGTATTGTTAAGGCTGGAAAAAACCTGCAAGATCACTGGGTCCAACTGTTAACCCAGCACTGTCATCTTCACCACTAAACCGTGTCTCAAAACACCACATCTGTTTTCTTGAACGCTTCCAGGAATGGTGACTCTACCACTTCTCTGAGCAGCCTGTTGCAGTACTTGACCACCCTTTCAGTGAAGAAATTTTTCCTAATATTCAATCTAAACCTCCCCTTGAGGTGATTTCCTCATTATGGCACTTTTTACCTGGGAGAAGAGACTGACACACCTCCCTGCTGCAACCATCTTTCAGATAGTGGTAAAGAGCAATAAGCTCTCCTCTCAGCCTCTTTTTCTTGAGGCTAAACAATCTCAGCTCCCTCAACTGCTCCTCATAAGACTTGTGCTGTAGTAATATTCCTATTATATCCCACAAACTTCACTCTTTTCCACTGAGAACTAAATAATTTACATTATACATATTTTGAAAGAACTATAATTGAAACAAAATTCTTACTTTCAGCAATTTCTACTTCATGGTATGGTGATTCAGGTACCTGCAGTTCTTTCTACACATTGCATTTCATCAACTATGTTGTCAACCTGCCAGTGGTGATAAAGTTTATATTAGCAAATAAAAAACTTTAGGAGTGATTTTAACATAGACTTTGTCAAATTCATAAAAGATGAAGAACCAGGGCTTAGCTTGAAATTGACTTGATTTATTTATGAGAATGAAAGACACAGCAGAAGTCTTGTTGTGCCATCCTTTGTGTGGCAATTCCTCTTGTGTCCTCTACAGTCAGATTTCATGTGAGTCTGCACAGATGTGCATTCTTTAAAAATTGAAAGATGAAGGATTGCTTAGTTAATTTTGACAAGGCACAGGTGCTACTATGTATGTTAAAAAAACTTGATAGTGTCTGAATTATGAATAAATAGATATTTAAGTGCATGAATCAGTAAATCAATAACAATGATTATGAGTTTTTATTTTACTTCTAAGGCACATCTTATATTACATATCATTTAATAATAAAATATTCTGTCATGGTTTATAGATATTTTCAAGACAAGAAAAATTATTATTTACTCATACCTAATGTTTTGATAAGTTACCATTCTCATATAATGATAGTAAAACCCACTTCATACAAAAATTGTAATTGTTTTCTCTTTACAGTTAGAGATTATAAAAAATATTTTAAAACATGCCAAAAAGTTTTGGGTAGTCTCTTGATCTTCTTGGGTCTTATATTTTATTATTTCTAGAAACTAACAGAACAAGATGTATTTTATATCTCATATATGTGTAGGTTTGTGTGAATATAGGTACAGATACATATTGCATGTTCTTTGAGGAAGTCGTATATACATTCTTACAGAGAGGCACATGTTTATGCCTCATAACTTTATCACGGCTGATGGGGTTTGCTCTCCCTCTCCCCTGTCCCCTCCACGTGGCCACGTGGCTGGGCCACTGGGTTCTCCAAGGTTTCAGTAAGGAGGACACATACATGCCAAGGACAGGAAGCAGAAAGAGAGATTTATTCACCTGGCCAGGTCATTTATAGGCCTCACAGCCAGGGTCAAAGGGGAGGGATACAAAAAGACCAATCAGAGAGGGTTTCACACAACCTGGCTGGGGCTTGCATACTAATTAGGAAGGTAAGGGGTTGCTTTCCAGGAGCCTGGGAGAAAGGGGAACACAGCAATAAACCTCATGTTACAATACAGTAAAAAAACTCCGGTTTACAAAACACTTTGATTGATTTCTTCATCTTCTCTTGTGGTCCATCTCTTACAGGATCTGTTCCACTCTTGATATTGTGGTCCCAACATGGACCGCTGAGGTACAACACTCGTCACTGATGCCCATTAAGACTCTGAGTCACTGGCCACTACCCTCTGGATGCAACCATCCAACCAGTTCCTAATTCACCGAACAGTCTGCCCATTGGATCCATCACTCTCCAATTTGGAAAGAAGGATATTGTGTCAAAGGCTTTACAGAAGGGCAGATAAATAACATCTGTAATCCTTTCCTTATCCACTGATACAGTCACTCCATCATAGAAAGCCACTAGGTTGGTCAGGCAGGATTTTCCCTTGGTGAAACCATCTCAAATCACTTTCTTGTCCTCCACGTACCTTAGCATAGCTGCTAGTAGGATCTATTCCATCATCTTCCCAAGCACAGAGTTGAGGCTAACAGGTTGGCAGTTTCCAGGATGGGTACTATGTTTCCATTTTTCCAGACATTTCAGTGCATCCCTTGCAGAGAAACGCCTAAAGTTTGTCACAGGTCTATGGATATTTTCCACTGGTTTATTTTCCCCAAAGTTTCCCTCCCTGTTAGGGGAGTTTCATTGGAGTGGATACATCTAGTGTTGAAATTTTATTCATTATCTTATCAAGTAGCAAAGATAGGGGACTGCAGAAAGACGGAATACTCATGTGGGCTGCACTGTCCTTTTTGTATGTTTGCCTACCATCCCTTTCCATTGTAACTGAGAGTCAGAAATATGCTGCTTTCCCTCAGTAAAAGAATGACAGAATGAGAAGAATTGAGGGTTGGGGGATCTTTAAAGCCATTCTATTAATGTATTGTTTGGTTGTGGGGTTTTCCCTGAATGGAATTCTTTGTGCTTTTCCTCAGAATTCACATCCTCCTCCCGTCAACTGACCCCTCTCAAGTCTCAGGTCTTGTTCCCTCCCAACTGACTTTATAACTAAACAAGAAGTAATCTACATAGACCATACTAATACAGGTGTAACCAAACTGTCATTACTGTATTGCTTCCATAACAAGGAAGAAGTCCAAGAGGTAGTTGAAATTTTCATTGCAAAATAAGTGACCTATGCAATGTCTTTTTCTCTTCTTAAAAGCACTGTTTTTAAATCCACCAGTGGTATATGTGTTATTGATACAGATGGATGAGCTGTTTTCTAAATTCATTAAGCAGTATTAAATCCTGTACAGAAACCCAGGTATGCATGCAATCTCTTTCTTTGTATATGGTTCATATATACCTTATAGTTTTAGATATACATCTTCACAGTCTTACTGTGTAATATTATTATGAAGTAAGGAGCTGTAAATTCAAATTAAACTCTCTCAATTCTTCAGTATTTGCTTCAGTCTACATATTGCATCACGTTGAGACAGAAGAATGTCTCTTAAAATTTACAGGGGTCAAAACTTGAATTAAAAGAGATATTTTCAGGAATAGAATAGCAACTCCTGAATTTGGTTTGCTACTATAGTTGAAAAGAAGAAATTTGGATATCATAGTGGGATATGGAATAATGAGAAACCATATTAAGTTCTTGTTGCCTGTCATATGGAACAATGATTCTTCCCTCTTTTGCCACGTTTTTTCTAAACCTACAACCTATGGGAAATAGAGCAAAGGCTCTACTTTGTAAAAATTCTCTCTTTAAAGGTATCCAAAACCCAGCAGTTTTCTTTCTTAGTCCTTTGCATCTGATGTGGTCTTTGCACCTCAGGCAGAAGCAGTATTTTTCCTGTTCATATTTCTCCTTTATAAATTCTAATTCAGTGTTTTAAGTTTCTTTGCTTTTAAACATTTGGGGACCCTTTTTAAGCTGAAACATATTTTAAGACTTTGAAAAAAGTTAGTGCTTTTACTGGTTAGTTTAGTTACTGTTACTTGTCTGTGAGGTAAGCCTAGAATTCTGTTCCTTAATTGCACTGGGGATCATTTACTCTTGTTCTGTGGGAACATTAGATGCAACAATTGCTGTGACTGTATAGATTATATCAGTAAATATTGATATCACTTTTCTCATTTTAGTTAAATAGAACTCTTATCAGAAAACTCCTGAATCCTACATTTCTGAAAGTTTTGAACCTGATTTTTTTTTCAGAATGATTATATCACTCTTGATATTTCACATCACTACTACTGGTGTTATGTTACCTGTGCCCTGCCCTCTGGTGTAATCCTCATTGCTTAGGATTTCAAATAACTGTCTTTCTCAAGCAATCATAGACTGCCAACAACACAGCATAGAACAGTGTTCACCTGTTTGTATGCATTGAGACCTCTGCTTAGAGAGACAGGAAATAAGTAAGTAGAATGACAACAAAATGCTAATGGAGAAAAATAAACACGATCAAGTCAGATTTTCTCTTTTGTATGACCATTTGTAATTAATTTTTTAGTTTTCTTTCACTTTGCTTTTTTACAACAGTATTGATAATGAAAAAAAAAAAAGAAAGAAGTACCATCTTTCCACTTATGAAAGAAACAGTATTTTTCAGTATTTTCTGAATTTTAATAATTTTACAGAGAAAAAGAGGTGGTTATAACATGCTTGTTTATGCACTGTATTTAAATTGTTAATGTATAAACACAGGCATGCATATACACACAGGTTATGATGCAATGTGAAAAAGCTTGCACAAGGAAAATAAATGAGCATTGTAAACCAAAGCAACCATATAAAATATAAGTCAGATAAAAGTGCCAAAAGGGAGCTCATAAAATTGTTCTCAGCATTTCCCCACTATTTATGTTAGAACTGAAATTTATTAGTAGATAAAACACAGTAATTATGTCCTCAATTTCTTCTTTAATTTAGCAATTTTCCTCTCTTGCCTTGAAAGATGCCTACTTAAATATATTCGACTCATGTCCCCAATAATTTTTTGGTATTATGTTTGAGAAAAGGAGCTATATAAAGTATTTTAAGTTTTAAAATGAGCAAGTAATCACAAACTAGTGTTTGAGCTAGAGGTGTGTCTGGGAGGACTCATGATACAGATGCAAAATCATTCTATTAAAAATATCAGAACTCAGGACTTATTCAGGGCTTATTTGGGCCAGATTTAATCTTCTTATTTCTATGGCTTTCCAAAATGAAAAGTAAATTGTATGCTAAGTGTGGTCTATATTTTGTGCTAGTGGTAAAATTGTTGTAGGCTTTCATAATAAAAGACAGATGTATGAACAAAGCACTCAATGTCAGAGTAAATTTTTTTCACAATTTAATTGTGTAGAATCAATAGATGTTCTAAAGCAAAAGTAATCTAGATATCTAATATAAATCCATCTTGAAAATACTTGGGAGAAACATTATTTTTGGTGAGTTTAAGACATAAAAACTGATTGTTGAAGAATTAGATGAAATAAAATTTAGTAAAAAAGAATCAAAGGCTGTTTATGCAGAATAAATATTTTACGACTTGAGGAAAGCAATTAATTTCATGTAGCACTTAATACCCATGTGCCATTTTTCCTCAGTTAAAATAGCTTGTTTTTCTTATTTTGTTCAAAGATTCTTTGTATGATCTAGTTTGAAAGAAAAGCCAGAGGAGGAGAATTACAGCAAGTATACTGCAGAGATGACAAATGCTGTTGGATCAGTTATGGGCTTTGGTATGGCTCTGGCTATAGGGAACCTGCAGAGGTATCACGGCTTTTTTCTAATCAGAGGATAGGTCGTATACTATGAACGCTTTGTCACATTTGTCACATAGTGAAAGAAGGAAGAAAGGAGGGAAATAGGGTGTGTTTTAGTTTCCGTGCAGAATCTGTTTGTAAAAAAATATTTGGATGGACCACAAATCCTCTGGAGGCCATTTGTTTAATTGTATGTTTTGAAATTTAATATATATGATGCAATTATTCTACATTTTTGGGCATTTTAATCAGGTTTATTGGTTTTTTTACAGTCCCTTACTGATACTGCATAGATATGATAATTTAGGAAAGCATTGTCTTTCTAAAGATGTGGGGGGGAAAACTCCTTATTTTTAATTAAAAACTGCACAGGAAATTACCATGACTGGAAGATGACTAGTAAAATACCCTTATTTAATAAAGTAAAAGAATACCTGTTAGTTTACCTTCCGATTGAAATCACTGATAAATCCACCAACCTTATTTTTAAGTAGTGTTTCTATTCCAGTTATCAAATCCTGATACAACAAAACTAGATTCCACAAAAGACAAAAATACATGTAAATATGACATATGAAAAAATCCCAAAGAATAAGCTGACAAAACTATCATATTTTATCTCTTTTTTCCAGTAATTTTATTTTAATGATATAACATGATTAAGTACTTGTTTATTATTGATTATTTAAGGGAACAGATTTTGCCACAGATTTTAGGGACATATGCTAATCTGTGAACATGTGAGGCAAAAGAAAATTTACTAGGGATGGTTTCAATGTCAAACAGCTTAAGAGGCGATGTTTAATCAGAGTCAGAAAATCAGAAATAGGAATAGGCAGAGCACAATTTGTCCACAGTGTAAAAAGACGTTTCTAAACCATAAAAAAGAAATATGAAAGTGTAATAGAAATCTTCAATTTGTCAAAATGATCACAATAATTTTCTCAAAAGAAAACTTATAGAAGATCAGTTATTTGGGTTTGAAGGATGAAGTTTTGATTGTACGGGGCTTAATTTTTTGTTCTTCACTTACAAGTAGATTTCATCTCTCAAGGCACCTCTTAAAGAATATCAACTTCTTTACCTATGTAGAACTGATATTCAAGGGAGAAGAATTAAAAATTATTGGAAATAGAGATACTTCTTATGTTAATGACTCCAAGTAAATAAGGAAGAAAGTGAAAAATGATTAGGAAAGCTTGAGGAGAGATTCATGATTGTACCATAAAAGAGTCTGAGAGTCTGTTACTTCACCGTTTAAGCAAATCAGATTCCTGCAATAAAATGGACATTGCTGTTTTAGAGTCTATAAGATAATGAAAAACCTAAAATCCTCAATATTAACAGGGTTTGAGCAGAGTGATTAAATTATTCTATCTGCAGAATAAGTGTGTCATTCCTGGGTCAAAAAGGTATCTCAAAATTAAAGTCACTACAGTCACTAAATTGATTGCATTGGGTAGTACATCTAGCATTTCTCAGGTAGTTTCGTTATTACTGTGGTTAAAAACTATATTCAATGAATACAGCAATATGAAAATGAATTTTACTCAAATATGCTGAAAAATAATGGGTGTGAACTCTGAAGGAAACTAAGAAAATCATTGCAGAATGGCTACTGACAGTGTCCCTCACCATTTTAACAAATATATTTAGAATATTCTGAATTTCTACTAAATATTGGAACATAGCAACATAGCAATATTGGAATATACGCAACATAGCTTCTCTCAATGGGGAAGGTCCAGGTTATTTTTCTACCCTTTAGAAGATATTTGGTTCCCAGCACTTTTGAAATCTTCATTTCTTTATCAGTATGCAGACAAAGATGTTGCTATGTATTCACTGGTCCTTCTGTGCCAAAGGTGGTACAGAATAGAATATGAAAATATCCTGAAGGGCAAAGCTTTTGTATTTTTTAAATTAGCTTATGGTATTGGTGATGTCTTATGACTGTTGCCTGTAACTGTAGTATCTTGCAGGATATTGCTGGAGTGGGTTTTCCAAGGAACTTGCTAGTAAAAAAATTAATTTTCATGGTTAAGCAAATGTCATTCTTCCAACTGGGTCACTATTGAACTAGTTCTATACCCATGACTTTGGGTCACAGTATTGCCGAAGATAGATCTAAGATAAGATATAAAGCTGAAGACTTTGTATAGATTATTTAATTTTCAGCCTTGAGGTGAAGGCATGTAGGCACCCAATGTAATCATTACAGAATATTTCACTGTCTCTGTTCAGTGTACAGTCATCTAAGGTCTAGCCACGTCTTTCAGAAGTTTTGAATCAGTGAAAATTAAAGATGAAACAGAAAATTACTTCAAGAAAGAAACAGAAATAGTTACATTCTGATATTGGTAATCTCAGTTTAAAGAAAGAAACAATATAGCTATGTTTTAATAATTGAATCTGGTTTTTTTTATATATAATTTTAACTTAATTCAAACTGAAACATCAAAATGAATAAGTGAATGCCTTCTGAAAAAGACAGAAGCTTATCCTAAATGTAGGTTGCATGCACTGGGGAATGTGCTGTTTCACATTTCACAGCAAAACATACAGGAACAATATTTTTACTATTTGGTTTAATTTTTTTTTTTCTAACAGGTGTGAGGAATTTAAAAAAAATATCTTCGCACAAAATACATGGTTTTATAAGGAATAAAGCTATAGAATATTGTAAAGTGGGTATAGTATGTACCAAAATATTTTGCTGACATTTAATCATTGACTAATTCTACAAATTATATCATTAGACACATCGGTTTTCTTGCACTAAAGATAATTTAGAAATTATCTAAATCCACTGATGTAAAATCTATTTTGTTTATTCTTCTAACCCAGCCCCTGGAACCACAGTTTTATGGACATCTTACCCACTACCTTAAGAGGGCCATTCTTGTTGTTTCATGTGTACTGTATTTAAGCCTTCAACAGCAAACATGGAAATTGTATTTTTTAGCCCTCCAGGGAAGTGGAGACTTGATAAGTATCCACCAAGTGCACTTACTTCAAGTGATAAATTAAAACAGAAGTAGGAAAACACAGGAGCCACAAAATTATATTGTCCAAAAATCCACACCAAGTTGAAAATGCTAGTTGACAAGAAATGTGATCAACAGATTCATCTTAGGCCTCTAGGGCTCAATTTGGAAATGGAAAAGAGGAGCAGAGAAGATAAATTATATTTAAAACATACCTGTTAGCAGTACTATGTACAGTGTTGTCATTTTCATTAAAAACAGTATCTTCAGGGATGTTACAAGGTCTCAGTGTGACCCTGAGCGATGGGATGCTTTTATATCTTTTCTGTGGTTTTACTTGTTGAATTGTGTTTTGGGAGTTTTTTTGTTGGGTTGGGTGTTGGGGATTTTGTTTGAGGCTTTTTTCTATATTTTCAAGAGAGAAAAAATATTGCTAGTATTTTTTAAGCTGTAAAGAATCTTTAGCATACAAAGTTCTTAGGTTTAGGTGTTTCTCTGGTTCACCACTGAAATGAAGGACTCATTTTGCAGTCATGTGGTCTTTTGTGTAAATTAGCAAGATTACATATCTATTGCTGAAGGAAAATTAAGATAATTCTGTTTTTGTATCTTTAGCATTTGATTTCTTTATTTCATTGAGTAATGTAGTATTGCAGTTTGTAAAATGTAAATTTTTTGCACCACAGACATCAGCGAGCTATAACAGATATCTGTATAGCAGATAGCTGTACAAATATTTGTTCTGGCCCTCTGATGCCATATTCAGTGAAATTGCCAATTTTTTTCATACTATTTTAAATTAGGTATCGGAAGTGGCTACTGATCTTTTGTGCTTTCAATTTCTTCCATGTCTCAGCTTAAAAAGGTACAAATGTGTGTTTATGGAGTCACTGTTTGATTTTGAAATTATATTTTAAATGACATTACCATAAAAATTGAAACAAAAAAGCAGGAAACTGAAATGCAGCAGAGGAATCAGATTGTTTCATAATTTTATCATATGAAAAATATAATAAGTTTCCTATCCTGGCATAGTAGTTTATATTTAGCAATATAAGATTTAAACTTACATGGGAATAATATACAGATCTGTTTTTCCATATATGTATATGTATGTTTAATATCTATATAAACAAGAGAATATCCTGAGAATTCAGTGTCTGAAAAGAGAATAAAATGCTGTTTGAGCAGTTATGGCAATCCAACACAGCAGCAACAGCAGCATCCCAATATAAAGAAATTTCCAAAACTCACAGCATAACTGCCTGTGGAGTCTGTCATAGAACCACATGCTGCTACTGGAAAAATACTTTCTACCTTTCTGAAAAGTGTTAAGATGAAGTATCAATTAAGAATAGCAGGACAGTTTTGTTCACTTTCATGTCTGGGCATATTCTGCACAGAAAATGCTCATAGAATTAGCTGAGGATGGTCCTTTCAGTGTTTGTTCTGGTTAGTTCTGAGCGCCCTTTAATAAAATTAGGTGTATTTTCCAGTCTTACTTTTGGGGAATATTTTTAGTGTTTGTGTCTTATGTTTTTAGTTTTTATACCAATTTTGGAAGACTGGAATTGTTTGTATGGAAGCTTTTTTAAAGAAAGCTTGGTGTTCAGAAAGTGCTTATTGAGGGCAATACAAAGAATTATCAAGAGCGCTGTTAAATGTGCAACAAATGCAGGCAGCTCATCAGCAGAATAAAAAATCTGCTTTTTGTGGTGCTTTCAGTGCTGCAAAATGCAATTAAGAATAGAAGTAGGAATATTTCTCAGGGTGTTAAATCTAAAAATATTATGTCTGGGTCAGGGGAAATTCCTAATATGTAGGTTGCCATTTCCCATGGAGGGTAGGACTATGAAGTTTTGCTTTGTGTGCCCTGTTTTTATGCTGCGCTCTAGGCACATCATTGGCCTCTGCCGGAGGCAAGATAGTGACTATATAAGCCTTTATGAAATATAAACCCACCTTTATATTTTATAGAACTCTGAAATTTAAATTCAGTTTATTACCGAAATTCAGATCTAAATAACTTGGGCAGCTCCTTACTGCTGTGGAACATATCCTTTGGGTTTCTCTGTGTCCTAGAATACTGTGTGATAATCACTTTTGCATCATATCTCTTGGTCATTTAAAGAAAAACTTCTTGGGAGGTATTCCATTATAAATATTCTTTTGAAACTCAACTTTTCAAAGTACTTGATTGAATTGGGATTTCTCTTCAAAAGAGATGTTGTAAAGGAGTTAACACTCTTGACCAATAAATGTCTAACTGATTACATGGCTTTTTCTTTTTGCTACCATACATACTTAGAGAAGTGTTTCCCCTCATTTGTCACAGATCCTATGGATTCCACATGTCAGAGCTCTCTAAATGGCTCTTTCGATGACCAGGTTCTCTTTCATGTGTTTGCACATCATAAACCTGTTTTCATGTAGTTAAATTTTGGCCCAGGCCCTCACATATAACCCATCCTATATACATGCCATTATTCCATACCATGTGATAGTCATGGAGAGCTGTATTATTTAAATTTAAACTGGCATATAAATATAGTTTCTAAGATATGGTAGAAAACGTATTATAGTAGAATTTTTTAAAGTCACTGTAAGAAAGAAGTTTTGTTTTTTATGTGTGCATTTTCCAGTATTGTGTGCTACACATGTGCATTAATGAATAATTATGTTTTAAGGAAAATACACAAAATAGAAATATATTCCAGCAAATAATTTGCAAAAGCTTATTCTCTACCCTTATACCCTGTGAATATTTCAACTTTCTTTGAGTTCTCTTTTTTCTGAGTTTTTTTCTTACATATTTTGATCTGTGTTTTTCTTTTTTTTTCTTTATAATTCATCATCACTTTTATGACCCACCACTGAGACAAAGTAACCCCGATTCTTGTTAATAGATCCCTTGTGGCGAATTAGAATGAAATGACACTGCATGACTGGTGTGTGTGTATGTATTTATATATATATATATTTATATTTTAGAACAATTTGGTTGCAATGGAAAAGAAGGTATGTAGCTGTTTTGATTGCTGTTATCTATATTAATATAAGAGTATAAAAGTATAAAGCTATCACTTAGGAAAATACATAAGAAAGGAGAAAGAAAGGATAAGGATAGATAGTGGAGAGAAAAGATATCACCACCCTGTGGATCCAGTGAGAAGATTTGATTGATTAGATGTCAAAGTGATGGTCACAGTCTTAATCTGTGGGTGAAGCCCACAAAACAGAGTTCAACATGTTAATACACATTCAGGTTAAGCTTGAAGTGCCAGGTACCTCCTCTAGGGGCAGAGTTTTAACACTATGGATCACATCAAGTGGTATGGAAGGCCCCAGAAATGAGTGGGGGGGTGCTTCAGTAGTCATTGTGATCACAAACACCATCTAGCCCTTAATTTGGTGTGGTCTTTGTCTGACCAGTGATATGTGTATGAACAGGTGTTTCCTTTCCCACAGTTTGCCACAGTGGGAGTTTTTGTCTGGCTATATTATCCAGGATGTGCTCACCTCTGCCAAGCCTGGAATTAGTGCCTTTCTGTCGCAAATTCCTCCCCTCTGTGCTTATCTCAAGTTCCCACTGTGGTGGCTAATCTTATGGCAAGTTCCTTCTGTGGCCTTGACAGTGTTTGAGACAGGCAACTGTACACTTTAAGTCCTTACAATCACCCATTTCTTTCTCAAGGTTATCATCACTGTTCTTTTTTAACATTACTGTACTTTAGCAGTCAACTAAATAGATCTCTCTAATCCCCAGTAGCTCCGGTTTTATCTAAAGTACTGGCAAATCTATATTATCTTGACTATAATTTATCTATAATAAATATATCTTGCATTTGTTGACTCTATTAACTTACAGTAAATATTTCCCAAAACTCTGGTTTTAATTCTGTTTTAAAAAATCAGTCTTTACCAAACATACCTCTTATTTATTGTTCAGGGTGTGATAGAAAATTGCTAATTGTTTTTTAACAATATAATGGTATAATTTTTGTGTTCTGACATTAGTAGTCTCTCTTATAGCAATATTATGTTTCCCTTGCAATACTTCTCTATAGTTTCACTTAACTTTCAATAATTGTCAGAAATGAAAGACCATCCTGTCCAAGACTTTATCTGTGACACATTTTGTAGATAAAGATATGTTTTAGTACCTCACTAAGACGCCAAATAGTTATTCAGACTGTAGCTAGATCAGAATGTGTGGGCTCTGGTTTCCTTCTCTTGAATTTTTATGGGAGCATATGTATTACTATTTAGTGAGTCCAGAGGAAAACCAAAAAGAGCGTCAGAGAACTGGAGCACATCTACAATGAGGAAAGGCTGAGGGCTGTGGCTCAACCTGGAGAAGAGAAGGTCCCCAGAAGACCTTATAGCAGCACTGAATCATCTAAAATGGACTTTATAAGAGTTGGAAAGGGGCTTTTTACAAGAGCCTGTAATGAGACAATAAGGGGGAAATGGCTTTAAACTGTAAGAGGACAGATTTCTATTAGATATGAGAAATAAATTCTTTCCTGATAGAGTGGTGAGGCTCTGAAACAGGTTCCCCAGGGAGGTGGTAGATATTCCATCCCTGGAGGTGTTCAAGGCAAGGTTGGATGGGGCTTTGAGTAACCGGGTCTTGTGAAAGATGTCCCTGCCCAGGGCAGGAGGATTGGACTAGGTGATTGTTAAGGTCTCTTTCAAACCAAACTGTTCTATAAGTCTGTGATTCTAATAAACTCATGAGGAATCATTTATTGAAAAATGCTTGGATGAGCAAAACCAGAAACAATGACTAAAAGCTGTTTTTGTAATTGTGCAGTTTGTATGGGAGGGATCATTCTTTTATAATTGTGACTTTCTTTCAGTCTCAGCTAGGAACGAAAGGCCAGTTCTGTGTATCTTATGAGAGAAGGTACACAGACTGGTGAGCTTGAACATGTGATACAAGAAAAAAGTGTCAATAAGTAGATTATCTGTGAAAAAACTATGCCATTAATAAACACTTCATTTTTTCTTTCTGCAAAACTTTCTGTTTGGGGGCAAGTTCAAACACTGCATTGTTTTAAGTATGTAGGCATAGAGGTGTAGTGAAATATTTTATTAAATGAGACCCATGTTATCTGTCTTTTTAAACTACATCAGGTAATTTCTTGTAGAAACTGACCATGCTAAAACTAATCATGGTTATCTCTGTACTACAACTAGAAGGTTGCTCTGCTCTTCAGCAGCTGTCTTGTTTTCAACATTGGCATAGTAGTGTCCTGTTTATAATTATGGAGTCACAGAATGGGTTGAATTGGAAAGGACCACAGAGAGTCATCTAGTTCAACCTCTCTACTCAAGCAGGGTCACCCAAAAGCACATTGAACAGGGTTGTATCCAGACTGTTCTTGAAAATCTCCAGTGAGGGAGGGTCCACAACAAATCTGAGCAATCTGTTACAGGGCTTAGTCACTTGCACAGTAAAGTTCATGTTCAGGTAGAACTTCCTGTGCATCAGTTTCTGCCTGTTGCCTCTTGTCCTATTTCTTGGCACCACCGAGAAGAGCCCGGCTCAATCCTCTTGAAATCTTTCCTTCAGATACTTGTATACATAGATGAGGTCCATAATTGTTCTTTCTATATTTAGTGTTTCTTTTACTCTTTCTGTATGGTAATCTTTAGTGTATTAAATAGCGAAAGTGGCTTTAGCTCTCTTTCATCATTTTTGAACAAGTCAGTCTTGTGAGCCTTTAGCCTAGAACATTTTTTTATTTTTTTTAAAGTCTAAAATACACCCACTATATTACATATTTATGAAAAAATATACATTTGGAAAATTATATTTTAGTAGATATTTGCTTATACACACTGTTCCAAAACACTTTTCAATGAAAAGCAAATTCAGTAATTTCCATTAATATTCAGGCTAGATTTAGAAAGAGTTTTCTTGTGTATACAGAAGAAACCAGACTATTAATGTGCATAATAACTTACTTGATAATTTTCTTGCTTCCTTCAGAAAACCAAAGTTTTTGAAAGCTGTTCTTTTACCTTGTGTCTTTCCTTGCTTATTTGCAAATTGCAGTTGTAATATTTCATCTTTATTATTCTTAGATAATGAAATAGGTATCCTGTATTGCTAAGCAGAATAAAAGAGGGTTGAGTAGGTGCAGATCTTCTTCAACTCAAAAAAATGAAAATGTCTTGAAGTTGCAAAATAATACATTTTCTGTCCCCTAAAAACCCACTCATCCTTTTCTAAGTTAAAGATTAAAGAAATTTCAGACTGATTGTGGGTGTGTGTGTGTTCACATATTTTTCATAGGTTATGAAATATAGATAATAAGCAGTAATCCAGATGACCTGCTAAAAAGATATTCATTTTAGAACTCAAAAAGAGCTTTTTATTATTCCATGATTTCTCTGTTTTCTTCAAGTAAACTAACTCTAAAACAACAAAGCAGGAAATGAAGTAGCAGGTTGCATTTGATTTTGAAAAAAGTGTCATAGGAATTATAGATGGTAGAAACTTATAAGATCATTTTGCTAATCCTTCTATCTGTAGGAGATTGTTCCCTGTGGTATATTAAGAGTTTCATAACTTCTCACAAGATTTTATGAGTTTCCCATGAGGAGAGATTTGGCTCCAGGATTTGGCTGCTAAGTACATAAGTTTTCTCAACTGCCAGCCTCATTAAGGTAGTGCTTAATTCCTTTTTTGTCTTCTTTTTATAAAATCGATTATCGGTCTTTTTAGGGTTTTTTCCTTTTTTTGGTTTCTTTTTAAAGTTCCAATCTGTGACATGCTTCTTTGCCGACTATAGTAGTTCGGGTTTGGGGTTTTGCAGTTCAGTTCAGAAACAGTTCTGTCTAAATTGGAATTTACATTGAACACATTACTGATGTGAAAGTGCAAACCACTCTTCTAACAACTACTTAAGTGCATGTAAAATGTTATAATGTGAACAGTCCTATGCATTGCAATATATTCTTGAGTATATGTTTCATGTTTGTTTAAGTCTTCCCAGGATGTAACTCTTAAGATATTCCTTGCATTTTAACACAGATAAATCTAGTGACAGTATTCAACCCAGTGTAAAGCATTATCTACTATAAAATAGATATTTGAATTTTTAGAAATCATATAATTTCTACAACTAAGAGTAGAGTACAATGAGATCACAATTGTTTGAGATATTTAACTTCTTCCTCTGACTTCAGTGATGTTTGTTAGCCACTAGTCATCCAAAACTGAATTTTATGACACAGAAAAACAATGAATTTTGATTTTTTTTTACTTGCCCTTTGAACTATCTCAGATCATCCCAGTTGAAGGCTGATTTAAAACAAAGAATGCTAAAAGGCACACTAAACAAGAATAATCATAGTGGTTTTTAATTTACAGGTTTTTTAAGATTTTTCTATTTTCCTCTGAGTTCATGTTTTATCCTTCTAGAGCATATTAATTTGGTTTTCTTTTTTCAATTTTTTTTTTAAACCAGTCTTGCTGTGGAATCTTTTTACATGAGAACCCATTAAGAAATTAATTGTTAATCTCTTGCCAAGAGAAAAGATGTATTCAATTCCTTAAATTGTACCTGAATAAATATTCCTCTGAGGATGACTTTGATAGTATCAGTGGATTTCTAGACTGAATTTCAGGGAAAATACTTTGTATTTGTACAATTTAACTTCCTGTATAAAGTCGAATTTTAAGAAAATCAGTTTGAACCAACAGATAGATAAATATGTTGACTGTGGAAGTGACAAGAGTACAAGTATGTAATGTAAAATTTGCCTTTCAGCATCATGGTTGATTCAACAAATTGTACAGATGTTTAAAAAATTTTTAAATTTTTAAAATTGTTTTAAAATTGAAATTCTCTAAGCATAATTCTTATCAATAATACAGTAGAACTTAGGAGGCCTACTCACATATAAAAATTCAAGCATGTAGCAGTGTGTTGCTGTCCAGCAGACACAATTCTGCTAATAATGCTACATATATCAAGTGTTTAGTAGCTGAACATTAAGTGTTGGTTAAAAGTAGTTGTACGTCCAAATTTTGCATATTGAATGATGTTTACAACATATATACACATATTGTGAGCCAGCCCTGGTTGGTAGAGCAGAGGAAATTGTATTCTCAGTGTGGCAGCCCACTGCACATTCATTGTAGTGTTCCTCTCTGTGTGTGCTGGGAATTTTACACATGCAAAGCACATTGTGCTTAGGCTATAAGCATTCACCACTGTTGCAGCATGTATGCAAGCCTGACACATACTGTGCTAACAGATATCAGCACTTCCCACTATGCTGGCAAATGTATTTTTCTAGCATTATAATATTGATTCAAATGGAAATTACAGGGTTGTCTACACTTTGTAATATCTAATTATACAAAAATATGTATTTTAAAAGAACTTTTCCTTTGTAATTATGTAACTGTATTTTAGTAGAACAGTATTTCTTGTACTTAATGACTGTCATTGTAGATAGGTAATATTAGACATTATAAAATTGAACAAACCAATTTTGTTTTACATAAGTATTGTAGAACAGAGTTGTTGGGGTTTTATTCCACATTACCTGGTTCTTCTGCACTTCCATTGTTAAATATTATAGTCATCTTGCATCTAATATTGCTATTCTCACTTACCTTTATCAGTGCCAGGCTTTACTTATATCTTTTTAAAATGATACTGTTCCAAACACTTGGTTTATATTTCTGTCTAACCTTATTTTTCTGTGTCAACACTCATTCTTCCCTTATATGAACAAGTCCTTGGCTTTATGAAAACACTAAATACAATAACAGTTTTAGAGGCCTTTTTGTATGTTTTGTATCATGCCTCATGATCACCAGTAATTCTTTAAACCTCTGTTATAAACAGCTCTAAAAGACAAAGCAGTATGTAGAAAATGCTGTACAGTTTTGACTTTCAGAATTAATCTTTAGAAGTTTCTGTTTTAAAACAAAGACTGTAGTGAAAATATTTTTAACCGCTTGAAAACCTGAATATTTATCCATGGTTCTGTTTCTATTTTGCTGCCAAAAAGCAAACTGAAGATCCTCTTGTTGGAAATAAATTTATTTCATTTCATTGGTGAGGGTTCCAACACATAAAAACTGATTAAATTTAAATAAAAAATAAATTAAAAAATGAGGGTGAGAGGAATGAAATTTAAAAATTACAACATCAAGCTGAGACTGTTTTGCAATTTTAATGGCTGACAGCATGGTTTTATTAACCTCTTTTAACTTATTAAGAAAGTAGATACTGCATTTCAATACCATCTCAAAGCTTAATAAATGGATTCTTTGTTACTATTGGAAGACTCATTTGTCCTAATGTCTTGTGTGGAAGATTCAGAATCCAAGTAAGCATTACCTTTGGAAGGTGACCTAATGAAACTTCATTTTTGGTTTTTGGAGAAGTATTTATGTTAATATATATATATATATGTAAATAACACATAAATAATGCATAATATATATGTAAATAATACAAATATATTAGGGTGTTAATTGCTTCAGTATGGGTCCTTTGCCTATGTAAGTGCACCTGTACTGCTCATAGCAATAATGGTGTTATTATAACAAACTAACTTACAACACAAGATATATAGTCAATATTGCTGAAACAGTGCCAAAAAATTCTACTGGTATGACTATATTTGGTTAGGAATCATGAGTAGTTTGTGATGTGTACCAACTTTTCTTCTACAGTGAGGTAATTATTCTGAATAGTTTCCTGCTAGTGTGAGCATGGAACAACTTAGAGGGGTCATACCTAAAATGTTACATTGGTGAATGTGGTCTATTGTTTTCCATATCTGACTATTCTAGATCAGTTCGATTAAGTAGGACAACTGCACATTTTTCTTAAAGGGATATGAAAGTGGCTAGATAAAATTGCTAACAGCAAGAGGGCAGTTGAGCAGTTTAAAGTCTGCTTTGTCATTCACTGTGTTCTCTGAGCTTCCACCCATCTATGTGCCCCCTTCTCAAGAACAAAATTATTAACTATTAGTATGCTTTTTAAATAACTGAGGAAAAAGAAAATCCTCTTTCTCAGATATTGTTAACACTGTGATCATTTTATTCCTCTCTTTTTTGACAATGTTTTCCCTAAATCCATTTTTTTTATCTTCCAAAAGGCCAAAGGTGTTCTGATAAGGATGTGGGGCATATTATATGATGAATAGTTTAACACTTCAAAAAACAAAGGCTAAATTTGACACAGGAAGAAAAAGCAGAACTTTTAAGATACCAATAATTTTAACTCTGTCTTGAAAAGTTTTGCTTGCCTAGTTGATTTTTTGAAGTGAAATCTTTCATCCCTCACAGTAAGGCAATATTGTTCACTTGGATTTACTCCTAGTGGTAAAATATCAACAAATAATTTCTTTCTTGTTATGACTGGTACCCTCTAATCCTGAACCCTGGTAATAGGTGAGATTTCTGTTGACATCACAGGAAATGCAACAATAACTCTCCCAAATTAAATATTGGTGTTTACTGAAGCAACAGTTAGTAGGAAATAAGGGTATATAATTTTACTATAGTAATTTCTAATGTAAGTTGATGATGGTTTAATATATGCAAAGTGACGATTTTTTTTTCTTAGTCTCAATCTTCTCAAAATGTTATTTTTTTACACAAGAGGAAAGAATGGTTATATGTGGTTTGATCAGAGCACCTCCTAGTCTGATACCCTGTCTCTAATAGTGGCCGGTCAAAAATGTCTAGGAAAAATAAGAACAGATCAAGCATAAAATGAAACTTTCTGGCATGTGGCAGTCCACAGCTCAGGGATTTCACAAGCTGAAGGTTATTTTTTGAAGGCTTTATTCCATGAATTTCTGATAGGTTTTCAAGCCTATCAGTCAAGTTCTGACTTCCAGAACACAGAGCTATAGTGATTGTCTCAGTTTAACTGTGACCTGTTTACACAAGTGCATCTTTTTTTGTTTATTTTGCTTGGGGTTTTTTTATTTCCTTTTATTTGATAATCTTATTGGAAAAAAAGAGTTAGCACCAGTATTGATTTCCCAGAGATAGGTTATACTTCATCTCAGTTACCATTCTTTGACACAGAAGAGTCCGAAAATCTTAAGCTGGCTCTCTTGCAGGACTGTGTTATCATCTCACTGATCTTTTGCTGATCCTGTCTTTTTTCTACTTTTTTTCTATTAAGGAATATTTGTAAGTCTTAAGATATAAGTAGTTTTAAATAGCTACTGTTTATTTAGTCTTCACAATAAGAGGCATTTTCAACAGCTTTTTAAATCTGTAGTCCTAGCATAAAATATTGTAGATCAACAAATAAAGTGTTTTCAAAAGGACACAATAATTTGACACACTCGTTAAGAAAAATGGTAATTCCAAAAGCCTTGGAACAATGTGTTGATGCATAGCTACACAGAATCATAAAATTGTTCATCTGAAAAAGACCTTTAATAGTCTGAAATTAACTCAGCACTGCCACCTTCACCATGAAACCGTGCCCCAAGTCCAAACGTTTTTTGAACAATTCCAGGAATGGTGATTCTATCTGTTGGAGAATATGTTCCAGTGCTTGACCACCATTTCAGTGAAGAAATTTTTCCTAATATCCAGTCTAAACCTTCACTGATGCAACTTGAGACCATTTCCTTTCCTCCTGTCGCATGTTACCAGGGAAAAAACTGACACCCACTTCACTACAACCTCCTTTCAGGCAGTTGTAGAGAGTGATAAGATCCCCCTAAGCCTCCTCTTCTCCAGGCTGAGAAACCCCAGCTCCCTCAGCTGCTCCTCATAAGATTTGTGATCCAGACACTTCACCAGCTTCACTGCCCTTCTCTGGACATGCTACAGCACCTCAATGTCTTTCTTTTAGTGAGGGACCCAGAACGGGACACAGTACCTGAGGAGCAGCCTCACCAGTGCTGCGTATAGTAGGGTAATCACTTCCCTAATCCTGGTGGCCACACTATTTCTGATAAAGGCCAGGATGCCTTTGCCATTTTTGGTCACCTGAGCACATGCTGCTGGCTCCTGTGTAGCCGGCTGTCCACCAATATCCCCAGGTCCTTTTTCACTGGGCCACTTTGCAGCCACTCTTCCTCAAGCCTGTAGCACTACAGGAGGTTGTTGTGACCAAAATGCAGGACTTGGCATAGCAATAATAATAACTTAAGAAGGAACCCACCTCTATACAGAGGACATTATCTTGTCAAAGATGGAGGAAAATATTCTGTTCTCTGCATTATACTTGGATAAGTATTAAACAAAGGTTTGTTTATTAATAATATCTTCCTTCATTCACCAAACAAAATGTGGGTTTGATTTCTGCATTATGCAAAATTTCTTCAAGTCAGGTTGATGGACTTGCCCAGCATTAAGGAATATTGAGCTTATAGCTGGAGCAGTAAACCTGGGTATTTATTTACATATAGAGTTCTGTAAAATCTAGTTTAAATTTCTACTTACAGCAAATAGCTTGGGAAACTTCCATTGTTATAGGCTAAGACAAACCCTAAAATTTATAGATCTGCTATTGCTTATTTTTTTTCTATTTCTTTGCTTTTCAGCCTGTATTTTCTGTATTTCTTTGTCCCGCTGGAATTCATTAATTAGTCCTAGAGTATAAAGGGGACAATTTGATGTAAGAATGTTTGTGTTATTTCCATTTTAAACTGAGATGCCCAATCAACACCTGCAGACTGTGTATGCATTAGTTTACTCTGCATGCTGCCTAGGAAGTATAGTCTAATGATATTTTTGACTGAGTAAACATTTGCAAGGAAGGTTTTTATTGTATATGTTCTCATTGCCATACGAACAAAGCAAATTAATCACCCTAACACCTCTTTTCTGGTGAAATAACTTGTTCTGTATTTTATTAAACTCTCCTTAATTCTTTATATTTAACTCTCTGCTATTCAGACTGTTCAGAGCCATATATACATTCATAGGTAAAGGGAATTATTTTTTTCATGGTATTTTAGCTACAAAGCACTTTTATCTAAAAATAAGTTTCATCTAAACATATT
Source organism: Campylorhamphus procurvoides (assembly GCA_013396655.1). Taxonomy (NCBI): domain Eukaryota; kingdom Metazoa; phylum Chordata; class Aves; order Passeriformes; family Dendrocolaptidae; genus Campylorhamphus; species Campylorhamphus procurvoides. The sequence goes on along the minus strand of WBMV01000300.1, from coordinate 145,879 downwards.
GTGATGGCATTGTCCCTATATATGTAAGCATTGATATTTATGAATCTTGTATATAGAAAAGATTATAAGAGAGTTCTCACCAGGAACGTTATAGAGTTTTTTATAAAATGTTACAAAAAGTACCCATTTTGTTAGATGAAACCGTTTCAAACTTCTTTCATTACTTGAAGACATAACATTGTCTTTGCAGATCTTTTGAAGTTAGGATTTTTTTAGATGGTTGAAAAAACTCTTCCAATATTTGAAAAGATCAACTAAAAGAGGTGGCTGCTCATAGAACTTCAGGGCAAACCCCAAGAGGGTTTTGATCCACAATCCCTTAAGGTGCTGTACATTTGTGTTTTCATTCATACCAGTGCCTTCAAATACTTGCTAAGTTTGAAAAATATATATTATTTTTTTTTTATTTCACACTAAAGGTCTCATTCAGAGAGGCACTGTACAACAGTATATTCTCTTTATGTTGCTCTTCTTGGGAGTCAAGGAATGGTATGCCCTAATGAGGTACTACATAGGTTATCAACAGGATTTTACGATGGACATCAATAGCTTTACATCAGAAACAAACTTAAAAGAAAAAAAAATTAAGAGGAGAGTTAGTCCCCTATGGTACCGTTTTCCAGGAAGAGAAAGTTCAATAATCCCAAATAAAAAATACCAAATAATAAAAGCAAATTCTTAATGTTTGTGTTTGTTCTGATTCATTTATGATTACTGAAGAAATTATTTCATCAATTAAATATTTAGATATTTTTGTAATCTTCAGAGCTAACAAGTATTTTGAATAAACTCAAAAATAATCAATTTGAAGTAGTATATGTGACTATTTTCAAAAGAGCTAAGGAAAACCGTAGCATTTATGACAAGTAAGAAACGTTTTTTATTTTACAGCACTTGAAATGTGAACATGTTATATTGTTAGAGGAAAAACTGATTACATGAGATTCATATTGTTTGCTGTCACTCTGCATACTCCTCATAGTTATTATTTTTTTATTTCTGTGGAATACATGTCATTATTTGTGCTTATTTGACACAGACTCTTCTGAGTTAAGTGCAGTTGGTCTAGAATATTGGAATAGAGTTTTCTGCTGGTTTTAATTAGTCTTTAATTCTATGTATCCTTAGGTGACATACCGATTTAAGACAGCGTTTAGTCCGATAGTTTTGATTCAAATGTGATATTTTCTTTTGAAGTGAATATATATTTATGTACAGTAAAAAGTAACAAGGATGAATAAATAAGTTCCTCATTAGGATAAACAAATTAAATCTAATCACTCATACCTTTTAGACCTAATACTTGATGAAGTCTTCCATTGTAAAATATATTTGAGGCAGATTGGTTTACAGTCAAATGCCTGAAATGATATCATGAAGTACGATATGTTCATGTGTAATTTTCTTCATATTCCTGTCTTCTAATTGGAGACTTTCCACTGAATTATTTGATTTTAGAATTTGAAAAAATTGAATTCTGAGTATGCAGTGTAGGCCAATCTGATGTTTCAAATGCTGCATCTGGAAATACAGCTATGATAAGGGTACAGAGTGGTTTGGTAAAAAATGTACTTGCATTCTGTCAGGATACCAGTAGGACTGTGTCTTCCCTGATATATCTTTGCAGTTTAGCTATAGGAGAAACTGAGGTGTATGGCATAAACAGAGTACTGAGATCAGATCAAAGCTCTGTCTTGCACAATATTGTGTTTGATCAATTATGAATACCTATGGAATAGTATGGAAACAATACATATTGTTTGCTCCATGCCTGCTTCCACTAGGTGTCTGAATCCACTTCAAATCCACTGGTAACTATTTCTCTATAAGTTCGTCTAATTCATTCACAACCTAATTTTTTGTGTGATAAAATTTTTGTTTGTTTTGAGCCAGTCACCCCCTAACTTCATTTAATAACGTGTAATCTTTATATTAGAAAAGATAATGAATTAATTATTGACCAATGAGTTTCTTCATAACACATGGGAATTTCTAGATACCTGTCAGGCAGACTCCAGACCTAGAATTTCCGGTCCTGAATTCTGGCAAACCTAGTCTGTCTGATACGTTTTAATGACAGGGAGTATAAGGCATCTGAATTGCAAATAGCATATGATAGTGACTGAGGCCATAAAAACTAGCTTGAAAATCTTCATGAAATCATGGCATCATAGAATAATTTGTGTTAGAATAGACTTTTTAAAGTAATCTAGTCCAACTCCTCTGCAATATGCAGGGACAGCTTCAGTTGGATTTTGTTACTCAGAGCCCCATCAACCTGGCCTTTAATACTTCCAGGGATGGGACATCTACTGCCTCTCTGGGAAACTTGTTCCAGTGCTTCACCAGCCTCATGGGAAAGAATTTCTTTCTAGTACCTAATCTAAACCTGCCCTCTTGAGTTTAAAGCCATTTCCTCCTCATTTCCTCATTACAGGCCTTTGTAAAAGTCCCTCTCCTGCTCTCTTATAAGCCCACTTTGGATACTGGAAGACTTTATAAAGTCTCCTGGGAGCCTTCTCTTCTCCAGGCTAAACAACCCCAGGTCTCTCAGCTTGTCCACATGGGAGAGGTGTTCCTTCTTTCTGATCCTGTTTATGGTCTTCTTCTGGACCTGCTCCAAAAGGTCCACATCTTTCTTGTGGGGAGGAGTTCAGAGCTGGATACAGTACTACAGGTGGGGGTCTCGCAAGCACAGAACATAGGGGCATAATCACCTTCCTCAATCTGCTGGCCACCCTTCTTTTGACATAGTCTAGGATCTGGTTGGCTTTCTGGGCTGCAAGTGCACATTGCTGGCTCATCCATCAGCATCCCAAAGTCCTTCTCAGCAGGGCTGCTCTCTACTCTACTACACCTTGCTGTGCTGCTTTTTCAGGAGATGTTGAGGTGGAGCCTCTCTTCCTGCTTCAAGCCCAATGCCTCTTCTAGCTGGACCAAGAAGGCTTCATCAATAGAAGGCTTTATCTGGTGGCCTGTAAAACATCCACCACAAAATTCCCTTCAAGGCCTCAGTCTTTAGTTCTTACCCAATCAGACATTCTGATTTGGTTCGGTTCCTTTGCAAAATATTTCACCTTGATTTCATTCACAGCTAATCAAGATTAAAGAAAATTTCTCAAAATAATGATTTTCTGTGACAGATTTTTTTTTCTTTTGAAACTGTATGCTGGTGAAAAACAGTTCTAAGGGAAATTTTTGGAGAACCAAAAGAGATTTGGAGGTTTCCAACTAGTTTTAGATAGAAAGAGAAAGAGAGACATCTCTGTCCGTTAAGAGTACATCAGAACTACAATACAGACACAGGCCCTGTAGTATTTGTCATAATGACAAACTATGACAGAAGCACTCAAACTCTGCATGGAATGTTGAATATACATTTATATTAAAAGGAATTATTGGCATTTACATTGCACATATATATATATGCATACATATATATGCCTGCATTTTTTAATATTTGTATCCATATATAAATATGTAAACTGGATGTTCAATCTGTTTTGTGATTACACATTGTACTTACGAAAGATTATTTCTCACCTACTTGTAAAAAAGTCTTCCTTGTATTTTGTTCGATAATGTGCTGGCTTTTAAACATGATATAATCTCAGGAGAACAGATGCAATATGCTTCATAACTTGATGAAATTAACTACATCTTTGGTTCTTGAAAAACTTTTCAGAACAATGTTTCACATTTCCTCTACATGATAATTGTTTTAAATCTAATGATTTAGGGATAATGTAATTTACTGTTAGAAAATATGCTTGTGCTTCTACTTTAAAATATAATGTAATAATATTTAGGAATGAATGTAATAAATTGCATTCAAAGTAAATGGCAATACTAAAATATGTAATATGTACATTTTTTACAGTTATATATCTATAAATTTGAGAAAAAGGTCGTTAGACCTCTTTCATATCTCTCTGTGTTTATCTTAGTGAATAAGCAAGGTAGTTTAAAAGTAAATGTTGGAATGTGTTTTGATTCCATTTCAGTGCAGCTGTTCAATTCAGTAGAAACTGCTTCTGCGTTGATGTGGGCTAGGTTACGGTGCTAATCTCACAGTTGTCTCTCCAGCTATCCATAGTCGTAAATCACACACTCTGTAGTAAGAAGTGTAAATCAGAGAGGTTAGAAATCCAGAGAAAACTGTGCCAGAGGTGATAGATTATATGAAATTACTACAATCTGTCGATTTTTTTTGAAAGGCAACGTCACACATTTGAAATATATGCCTGTGTATGTTGCCATTAGGAGGTGTGTACCATATGCTAGATACACAGAGTATTTTTTCATTATTGATAATTTTTATAATTTTAGAAAATTATGAGATGGAAGTTCTTCCAGACTCATGGATACATTCTTCAATAAAGTCCTATTTACAGGAAAAGACATATTGGTATATTTTTTAAATTTGAGTTCATCAATAAGAGGGAAAGAGTCTGATACCTTGTGTGGTAACACATGGTTACAAATGGTTTTCTTCTTGGCTAAAAGAATTCACAGCTGACCTCAATGAATAAAATGAGTGCTCTATTCTTTGAATATCCTACAAAGCCATAAAAACTGATTCCGTGTACATCTATTGCACATTAAGGGTGTGTGATCCAGCACCATATTTACAAAATAAACTACAAGAAATTGTTTGAAAATTCTCATCTTCTGAATACACTAGCAAATGTTTTTTCATACAACAAATAGCGATCAAGCTATATGTGTAGCTGGCTGGAGAATTTACAGTAATCTCTCAATTTTATCATCAATACCTACAGCATATCTTAAAGGATATGAATTATTTTGTGTGCACTAATTATTCAAAACAATTCTTTAAAGTATTTGTGCAAATAATTCTTGATTTGTGTCTGATTTGCATTTGTGTTCAAAATACTGAGCTTTCATTCTGTATTGGATTGCAATTGTCCCAATGCAACATACAGAAACAGTTTCTTATCTTTCGTTAAGTGTAAGGAGATAATATTAACAAGCTTCTATGCATTTATTATTTTATTAAAATGAGAAACCCATTTTCCTGGCCATTATGTAAAATATAAAGAGAAAAAGTAATTCAAGAAACTATAAAATTAAGAAGGTTAATATTAATTTTTTAGTATTAGCCCAATTATACAGATGTACATGTGAATGAGCTACAGAAAAATTCAGCTGCATATATGGCATGGGGTTCAACTTAATAATTTCTGTGTAATAGATCATATGGACTTTTTTTGTATTTTCAACATTTTGTTCTCTAATTTGTTCTTAACACTGTACCTTGCTGAAGTTTAACCTACCCATTAGGTTGAAATAGTGCCAATTTCTTCTTTGATCAAGGGCTGTGATGTATATTCAAGCTGCCAGGAAAAGCAAAAATTAAAACAATATATATATGAGACAGACTGAGACATTTGCAATGTTTTGGGCCTTAATTGTCTCAGTACAGATACAGTATACAATTCTGTAAAACTGTCTTAAAAAAAGGTTAGCTTTCATTAAAATTGTGTTCAGTCTGCATTTGTGGAACTGAACTATTTTAACGATGTGCACACGCATCATAGAGTAAAAGGATTTTTTTTTCTTGCAAGTTATTTTTTTATTGTAAAACTTTCAGCAAAACGAAATGTTACTAACATAGATATATGTCTCAGCTTGTATATGGAACTTCTCTACCTTCCAAATCATAAGTGTAATTATGAGATATATTTTTCATTTTCCCTACATATGTGGTTATCACATTCATATGTGGTTATCTGGCAGGGTCTTTTTCTTGTCTAGTTTTCCATTTTTCTTTCTTTCTCCATAAAAACCAAATATTCATTACTGCTTTATAGAGGATTTCCTTGCTGCAGCACTGTATAGAAAGATATTTCAACATCAGCTGTGAAATGGGAGGCAGGAATATCAGATATTTAGTAGCTAGAATGCAAGACACAAAGAAAATAAAGCAGTCAATTGTTAGATCTCTGGTGCAAATTGGTCTGTGTACTTGTTATTACCTATTTTTTTTATTGTGATATTCAAGTACTGCAATACTTGCAGGTTATCTGATTCTTGTATTGGCTAAATAAATAAATGCCTAAAAGCTTGATAGAACTTATTCCAAACTACCGCTGATCTCAGTTAGACTTCTGTGTGCAAACAGCATCCCAACAGTGCTTCAAAAATTTGATATTTTGTGTTGAAATCAAATTGTTTTAATAATCCCTACTTTTGCATCCAGATCCCATCTCTCAGCTATATCTAATTCAGGAAAGACAATTTCAACCAGCACAGACTACTTTAAAATACACTTTATATTAGTTTAATAATGAGATTTTAATTTTCAAATATGGGTCAGTCGAAAAGCAGATGTTGAAAATGGGTGACTTGGTTTTTCATTCAAAACTTGTAATTTTTCAGTAATCTGTGTGACATGAAATGGCCTCTTCCACTGGGTATTGCTGTGCTGAACAGGAAAGTTTAACTAAGAAGTAGCAGTCCTTCCTTTTCATGGTCAACACTAAGTTGGGTGGGAGTGAGTGTTGATCTGCTGTATGGTAGGAGGGCTCTAGGGATCTGGACAGGCTAGGTCAATGGGCCAAGGTCAGTTGTATGCGGTTCAATAAGGCCAGGTGCCCTATAATATGTTTAGCCTGGAGAAAAGCCACTGCTGAGAGACCTTATTGCTCTCTACAACTATCTGAAAGGAAGTTGTAGTTAGGTGGGGGTCTGTGTCTTCCCTCAGGTCGCAAGTGACAGGATTAGAAGAAATGTTCTCGAGTTGCACTGGTGGAGGTGTAGAATGGATATTAGGATCCTTTTTTTTACACAGAAAGGATTGTAAAGCATTGAAACAAACTGCCTGGGGAAGTGGTGGAGTCACTATCCCTGGAAATGTTCGAAACAGCTGTGGATATGACACATGAGGACATTGTTTAATGGTGAAGGTGACGGTGGAGGTGCTAGGTTGATGGCTGGACTTGATTATCTGAAAGGTCTTTTCCAGCCTTAAAGATTCTATGATTCTAATGCTGTTAATGCAGACTTTGGCAGTGAGGCATCCTACTGCCTTTTGTTCTCATGAGATTTTCAGTCACATCCAGGAGTATTGCTAAATTAAAGGCATGCTTTTATATTCCTTATTTTTAATTGTAGAATACAGTTGAGCATATGTTCTTTTTGACCAGCAACAAAGTAATATTGTAAAGTGAAAGACATGCCCGTAGACACTAAATCACATTGCTGGATACATTGCTGTATCCTGGAATACACAAAGATCACGTCATGAGTCTAAACTACATAATTATGTGAAGTAGGATAATGAACTGGGGGAGAGTGCAACTATCCCAAGTGCTGCACTCAGCTAGCATGTAAACTGGAGAGAGAACTTATTCCTGCTGAAAAAGACATGGCAGTCTATTAAGATTGTAAATTTGGGGTTTAATTACTCCTCCTAAGAAAACCTGGAATTTCAATTTCTGTTCCTGGACTGGGGAAACAGAACAGTGCATTAGATTCATAATCATAGGCTCTGATTCCAGTAGTTCAGAATAAGGAAGGATTTTTCTAACTTTCTTTGAATTTTAATGTTTAGGAGGATAATAAAGAAGGAAAAGGAACAAAGAATAGAGTTTGTCATTTTTGAATAAGTAAAATATTCCAGATTTCTGTAGTTCACAAAGATTAATTACTAGTGAGATTTACCTTTACATTGTACAAAATTGTACAAAATCTTGGTTTGCCATAGTTGCTTAAACAAAGTAAAATTAGAAAATATCGACATTCTACATCAAGTTTCTTAGGATTCTAGTCAACTGGTGCCACTTTCTCTTAATAGCCCTGCCATGATTTGTGAAGCTGAAAAAATGGGAATGTAATCTGCTAGTGCAAAGTATTTGCTTACTAGAATAAAGAAGAAACTATGTAAAATTACATTGTCATTGGTCTGCTCTTGGGGTAGAATGGCACACATAACCCCTTACACAATCAACTTCATGAAAATCGCTAAAAACTTTCAGGATCTAGGTAAGTTTCAGAGTGAAGAGAACAATTCAAAAGAAATAGGCTGTTAGCTCTAAAGAGTAGAGTGTAATAGTTAGACAAAGGGCAATTGATGTCTGTCTAAATCATCCTCTTGAAGGGATTGAAACCTGATGTAGAAGTATCTGTCATGCCTCATCCTGTAAACAGAAATCATGCCTAAAAAAAAATCTAGTGCTTTTGAAAATGAGTCTTTTTATAATGTCTCTAAATACATTCTTTCTGCTGTCTTCTTCTTGCTTAAGAAAGCTAAATAGCATAGATCTGGACAGCATTGCAAAGTGATCAGCGTCTGCTATCCCAGGAAATGACATTCTGTAAGTGGATCTCACAGGGTTTCTTTCCAGTACTGAAGAATGAATTAGCATTCCAGAAGAGGTCAGTTTTGGTGGTTAGAACATTTCCTCTGGGTCTCCACCTTTGCTATTTATTGCCAGTTACACACATTTATTCTTATGTCTTGGACTTAAACTTCCTTCCACAGCTTTTGCTTACCACTATGGAAAATAATCATATTCCTTCTCAGATTACATTTGAGAAGGTTAAACCTTTTCAGTACATAAACACAGCGCAATGCATACATTCTTGTTTGGTTCCTAAGTGTGTACTCTGAATTTTAGATTTTTAAGTTTGGTTTCATTGTTATGTTCTGTAGTTGGCAAACTCATAAAGCTCTTCCTGTAAGAACTTCCACTCTTTTTACATATTGAAAATAAAGAAATTATGAGAGCAAACTTCACTGATACACTGTATTTTACCTCACTCATTAAGGTTTTACGTAAGATCCACCTCATTTAAAGAGATCCACTAGAAATATTCCTTCAGAGTCTAGCTAGATTCTTCTCTATATCATTAATCTTCTCTGCACTCTCATCTTCAAATTCTCTGAAGCCAATATCACATCTATCACATTTCTGGTTTAAAAATTAAACTATTTAGCTTACTTAAAATCTATCAGATTGCCACCACAGTTTATGAAAATCTCCTTTTTTCTTTTCTTTTTACCATGTTTTTAAATCTTTTTTGTTTCAATATTTGCTAAGATCTTTATTCTTCCATAGTTTCATCCCAATTCCATAAATAAAATTATAGCAGTTTTCGTACTATATTGCAGTTATGGAGGTAGATACTACTGAATTAATGTTCATACAGGGAGCTTATAAATGTTTTTGTTTCATGATGCCTATTACATCTGTTGACCTTAGAAAAACAAAAGTAAGTACTGTAGTTTATAATAATAGCATACTTAAATTTAATATGTTTTATTTAGAAAGTTATATCAGGTTTTGTACAATTACTGGAATGAAAAATGTTTTGAAGGAGTGGAGTTTGAAAAAGAACCAGAAACAAATTACAGGAATGTGTGGCAGGAAGGTGAGTTGAGGGTAAAGGCTACTCCTCACACTTGTTGCTGCCTGTGCAACGTGTACCGAGTCCAAAGGGCTCTATATAACATCTACTCTGTATTCTTCCATTCATCATGGATCACAGAGCTCTTTCCAACCCTTGCAAAGAATGTTTTGACTAAAAGCCTCACCCTGTATGATGTTTATTTTCCAATTGTCACATAGAACACAATGTGGAATTATGACAAGCATATTACCATTATAACGTGTCAATAAATTATATGCTGCCACAAAATTGAGAATATGCATACCTAAAACAAAATGGCAAACTGAAATGAAAATAAAATGAATGCCAAAATAATGCCAGTGAGAATCTCTACCATATTGTAAACCTGAGCAAGTTATTTTGTGGAAATAATCTAAAACAAAAATGGATCTACTATGTGCAGTGATTAATTTCAAGTTGTGCTTGAAACTAATCCACCCATACTGCAGCCAGTCTAATGTCCATAGTGAGAAAACAGTTTATTTACATTAAAATCTCTTCTGTCACCTAAGTCCCTAGAAAATGTAATGAACTTACAGCACTTTTATGAGCAGGTAGTTCAAAGACAAAGACATAGTTCTGCTTTGTGTTTATTTCCTAGGTAAAACTTAAAATTGATTAAATCCAACAATTACTCTTTCACTCAAATATGAAGACATTGATTTGAGAATAAAGGAAATATCGTAAGCAATAAAAGAAACAATTTTTAAGAAGCCTAATTTTACAGGGGATAATGTTATCAATGTATATCTTATGCATCTGGTAGATGAATTCAAAAATATCTAACATGTTAAACATTCTTTTCTTAAATCAAAGTAAATCTATAAATGCACTATGCAGGAGGTTCAAGATAAAAACATATGAATTTTATTCTTTGTTGATTCTCTGGGACAAATGTTTTTTTGAGGTAGTTTCTAAACATCTGTCTTTTGCTACATTAATGACCCTTGCATTTCAAGGAATTATAATAGCAACAGTGTAGTAAATCCAGGTTATATGTGAAAATGCTGGTTTTGAGGAATTCAGATCTAACTTCTGTAATATTAGAAGTCACTATGACCTGCTTCTATGTGTTTTATTTATTAATTGAAACCTAAGAACTTCACATAATTCTGAATTCAAGTGTAAAATATTAGATGCTTTAATTTAGTACATACAGCAATTCAATACAAGTATTAGCATTGTATTATAAAATTTTAAAAGGTATTTTATTTTCTCCATAATTTCCTCATCTTAATTCTGTCTGCTAAGACATTTTAGAATTCAATATTTTTATTGTGTTCCTATTTACGCGACCATGTAACAAGGGATTCTAAATGTATGCAATTATAAACAATGTAAAATTCTTACTGGAACAAAATGTTTCCCTGTCATAACTGTGTCAGTTTCCAATCTGTTCATCAGCACTTTAATTTGACAGATACAGTCTGCCATTAGTAGCATACTCTGAACTGTATAGAGGCAAAGTTGCCAGAGTAATTTGTTTCAAAGACCTTCTAAATTGACTGTAAAAATAGTAGAATATATCCAGGGGAAAAGATACTGCAACCATGAACTTATTTTAAGGGCACCACTGTTTTTTAATATATTTTAAACAGAACAAATGCTCAAATATATTTGATCTATCTGGATATTCCTTCTCTATAAGTTGTTTTTCCATTTTGTTGTATTGTGACTATGAGAATGAGTAGCAGTGTAGAGACTCAATGTGCAGGAATCTTTTATAATTGATTTTTATCATTTAAAGAACTTTTATATAAACAGGATAGGTTTCAGCTTTCCTGTTAAATGTCTGACTGTGTTTATCTGGCCTTGTGCAGGCAAATACATGAAAATTCTGCAGGTAAAATGAAGTGGGTCCATTCTCATCCCATTCTCCATCTCTTAGGTACGCTACAGCTGCTCCATGCTCCTTGATTTTCTTTACCCTTTTTGAAGGTTTTCTGTCCCACCAGATTGACATTTTCAATATAATAAATAATCCTATCATCAAACATTATTAAGAGCTGAAAATTATTTGTTAGCAAAGTGGATTTTCTTTGTTTCTTCCAGAAAAATGAATCAGAGACTTATCCGTCAGGTTACTCTGCCTTTTTTATCCAAAATGTACCATTCATATCACTGAAGTGATACAGAGTGCTTTTGGTTGAACAGAAGTGTTAGTTGTTGTCAGAACTCTTCTAGTGTCTGACAGTTGTTAGTTTTCTGCAACAGCACAGAATGAGACTTAGTGTTGGAAAACACATGGATTTAAGCAAAGTATGTAGCAAAGAAACTTCCGAATAGGAGGAATTAGAGGTCACAGGGCTCCTACACAACTGAGAGGGAAGGAGTACTCCTAAGAGAATGTTGACCCAAAGAAAGCATTAAATACATCAAGATATTATAGCAATGAGTTACTTGTACACAGACTTACATTCTTCTGCCAAGTGTTATCAGGTCTGTCTTTGCTCATGCTTGTGGTGAAAAGAGCACCAGACTTTCTGCACTCTCTAAGATGCACCTGCTTCTGATGAAGTGCTTGCTTAATGAATCCTCTATAAAATCATCAGAAAGATTTTACTAAAACTTTTCCTTCTTATCACTGCTAGTTACTTTCAACACTGCAATTTTATATACAAGGCAGAATTTTCAGAAATTTTTATTTGAATCTATACTGCTTGTCATTTGATAACAAATTTCACTAAGGAATTCCTTACTGTTCAGTTTTAGTATCTGCTTTAACTTTTCATATAAAATTATGTTTTATTGAAATTACAGAACATATGATCTAACAGTACAGTCAAAAAGCCATAAATCTGCATTAATCAAAATAATCAAGATGCAAAAATAATACAGAGGACCATAGCAGTCTTCAAAAACTTTAAACTCTGATGCATGCAAACTTTTCAGTGTTTGGAAAATTGCCTTAGGAAATGGAAATCAAGATATTTTGGAAAAGAGAGAGAGCAGCTGAAATATTCTGCCTTCCTCTTATACGTCTCATTGAAGTCATAATTGGATTTACATTCACTTACTCCCTCTTCTGCCATCTTCTGATATAGCAATGCCTCATTCCAAATCGTCAAGGGAATGTCTACCAGTAGTTTTGTCTACATAACATTGGAATGCTAGGTCAAGACTGTTTCTTGAAGACTTCTGCTATAGTCATCCTAATTTTCTACCTAAGTTAATAATTAATAACTACAGGATATTAACTTCATGGTTGATAACAGGTAAGTGTTTATAAGATGCAGGTGTCATTTGAAGAAATAAATTACTTGCTTGGCTTCTTATTTGACAATGGTGTAAAAATCAGGTTGTTTTCTTCACTGAGAAAGGTGTCTGAGATCTTCAAGGCATGTAAGAATGTAAAATATGACTGTATAACATCAGTGTCATATATCAATATATGAGTGGGAACAAAGATTGGATAATTTTAAATTTATCACAGCACAAAATAATTTTAGCTTGGAAGGAAATTAATAAGAATTTATTGCACTTTAATGTATTGGAAATAGTGTAAACATTTGTGTTCCCAAATGATATAAAAATTACTTCAGCTTCTGCTTCTTAGGAAAAAGAAATCAATAAAGGAAGTCAGACACAACAAATGAGAATGCCAGGCCCAGGGACAATAGACAGACCCGGGTACCTTATACGCACACACCTTTCAATCTAGTAATATGGTACTGCAGTGGAATATACTGAAGACATGCTAGCAGCCAAGTAGGCTTTGATCACTTTTGTTCATAGATGTGACTCATATTTCAGTAGTCTCTTTTTTCTAAGGTAATGATCTTCCCTAAACTTACATTGAGTGTGCAGTGAACTTAAGGAAGCCTTTACTCACTCTGCAGACAGACATTAAATACCCATGCTGGGCCACAGTCTTTCTTAAAATATCACATACTGTCTCTTTGTTACAGGTTTGGATTTTGGCTTTTTTTGTCCAATGTCCTTCACATTCTACCAAGCAAATTTTGATGAAAGAGGAGTTACATTTTATAATCACAGTGTTTTCAATAATTCGGTTTTATAGCAGAAATGAAGTTTGAAAATATTGGTTTGCCTACATTTATTTTATTTGTTTTTTGTTGATTCGTGTTTCTTGTTGTTTACCCCTATGTTTTCTGTTGATTGCATGGCACATTAGGATACTGTACACAATTAAAGACAGCAAATACACTGTCAGAAATCTTCCTTATTTTCTGAAGGGAAGGTTAAGAAGAATTCACTTTTACCCAACAAGGATGCAAGGATACAGAAGGCATAATAGGAGTTGCCTTATTCTTTTGCTTGTTTGTAATGGTACATGTCTACCCATGGAAACAACACTGGTAGAAAGATATCATGTAGTCTTTGGTCATGCCGTTTTTGTGCCAGTACAGAGCCTTACCGGATCTAAAACATGATCATTAGTTGTTAAGAATTTTGTCCAGACTGGAGCACAGTGGACAGGCTCTGTGCAATCTGTGAAAGTTTTATGTTGCATATTCTGAGTGTGAGATGAAAGCATGTGGATTTTTCACACCTGCTGATGTAATGTGAGACAACTGCAGAAAATAGAGAGGGTCAGCCTTGGTGCATTGTTCTCTGCCTGTTCAGCATGACCTCTGGGATGGGCTAGGCCTGTGCTGCACCAGTTGTGTGTTGGGTTTTTTGTTTGTTTTTTGTTTTGTTGGTTTGGTTTGGAGTTGTTTGTTTTGTTGGGGTTTTTTGGGGGGTGGGGTTTCCTAAAAAAACCTCCAAAAATCAAAACCAACACAAACAAAAACCTAAGAAAGAAATAACATTTGACTTTGAGATACTACTTGATAATGTAGTCAAAGACCTAGTTGGCTCCTGATAGATCTGCTTTGCTATTGCCTTTTCCACTGGAGCTAACTGGATCCTTTTTCTGCCTCTACCAGTCAGAACAGCTGTTGACCCATGCAAAATACATAGTGTGCTTCTCCCTCCAAGAACGAAAATCAACTATCTTAACTGTGTTATCTCAGGTGTCCCAGAGGCATTATAACTATCAGAGGCAGAGTACTAACCAGAACTTGTGGGAGTAGTGCTGCCTTGCTTCAGCTCTTTGTTTTGGGTTTTTTGTTTGTTTGGGGCAGCTTGGTTTACTTAATGCTACAAGAATTGTAAATAACTTTCCTTAAAACATCTCAATTTCTAGTCTCTCTAGTGAAAAAGCCTAAAAAGCCCGAAAACATTTCATATGGTCATTTATAGACAGAAGTAACAGTTTTAAAAACACAGCATGGAAAATAAACAGATGAAAACTGAAGATTTTGCTTTTAATGGAGACGAATAACGAAAGTCACCCTAAAAGACATATTAAAAATAATTTGGTTTCCATTTTGAGCTCTTTAGGAAGTCACTTTAGAGACAACTTTCTGAAATGCTGTCTTGTCTCCTACTGCATTTGACTTAATTTTGTGTGGTAATTCCTGGGATTCAAATCCAAAGTGAGTTTTGCATTCCTTTTATAATAAACTGAAATCATTAATTATATCAGCACTTGATCTTTTCTTGGCAACATCAATAATACCTATTAGAACCAATAATTGTAGTGTTTTACAGTAATAGTCATCACAGAAAATTAGCATTCTATGCACTATCAGATTAAAAAAATTTGCAAGGTTGTGAATATTTGTAATGGTTTGGATGAATGAAAGAGGGTTCCCAAGAAAATACAAATTCTTCAGTAAATAAATTCTTTAAATTTTGGGGATGTATAAATAATGATTTTGAGAAACCAAGAATAATTTCTGCTTTGTTCATATTTTAATAGTATGCTCTTCTTTGCACTTTTAGTAATTAAGTCTTATGACATTCCAGAAAGCATAAATCCGGCTGAGAGGTTTAAGTTTGAAGCAATCTCTTGATGTACAAACAAAATAAAATAAAAAAGACACCAAGGATCATAACAAGCTCTTTTGCTTTCACCTTTGAAACAAAATTGAATGATAAAGCAGTATGGCCTACTGAAACTGTTCCAGCCTCGTTGTTAACTAGAACCTCCTTTTGAAATTCATTGCCTTCAATTACATTTTTAAAAGAATTTTAATTATGTGCCTGAAAAGAATAAAGATGCTTCAGGCTCCATTTGTTTATCGTGGAAGTCCTAAAAAAAAATGAGGACAGAGCTTCCCAGCTCATGCAGGGGTTGCAGAGAGAGAGAGATGACTTTTAATTCGACAAGTTCAGAGAGATTTCTTAGTTTGACGCGCACAGCAGGGGGTCTTTGAGTGCCTGGCAATACTTCAGCATTCTGAGCTTTGAAAGTCTTTCCCTGCAGCAGAAATTGTATCAAAAGCCAATGATAATATTCCCTGCAAGGTAAAGGACCCTATTGAAGATTTCTAGAGCTGTTTATTTATTCATCACAGTTTTTTCTTTTAGGACGTATCAGACGTATAGGTAATAATTCACACAGATGCTAGGAAAATGAAATAAATAAATAAATAAATCAGAATCTCTCATTAATCCTTCAATTTTCCCTTACGTTTTCCATAGGCCATATTCAATTATAGCTATGTTCACCTATAATATTTCCTGCCATTCCCTGTCATGTATTCTACATGCAATCTTCACTTCAAATCACAGCTTTTCCTTATTTTTATCAGAATTGTAATTTTTGTCTGCCTTTCATCACCAGCTGAGAGTATAAGATGTTTGTGGCCATTACTTTCCACTAAATCCTCAAAGTGATTGATTAATTTTATGGAAGAACATTCAATTTCTTAGGGGTCTTTCTTAAAGTAGATTTGAGATAACTATTTCAAAGCCAAGATTAAAGCATTATTTACATTCCATATATCAGAGTTTTAATGTTTTGTCATTACATTTATTTGAAATGTATCCACATATGTTTTTATTTCTCTTTTTGTTTTGTTTTGTTTCTGCAGCAGAGCTGAGACTGTGAGACTACAACCACCTTTCCCTTGTGTAATGTCAATGTCAGCTATCATTCTGGCAAAATCAACCAGCTAAGTGAAGACAGAAAAATCCTCCTTCCGTCTTGTTTTTTCATCTGCTGGTGGCATTCCAAGTGACCTTCCCTTATAAATATTGGTGAGTGACCACACAGGGAAGGCAGTTCCTTGGCCCAAAGAAACTTGTTTCAAAAAACCCATGTTGACCTGAGGGATTTCCATTTTTTCAAAGTACGAAAAAACACCCACATATGCAGGTGTTGGTTGTGGTTGGGCTTTTTTCTTTTAATTGTAAGCTGAAGTATTTATTGACACTTAATTCTGTAGCCTATAAACATTTAAAGAACACTACCATGTACTGCCTATTCAAACTATAAGAACCAGTCTTTCAAGATACTCTCTTACGGAAATACTTCCTGACAGCAAATAGGAGTCAATCCTCTCTTCCTGTTACTTTCTGATGGCTAAATAGTCTGGAATGGTATAAATTTATCATAACACCCCAAATATGGCAAGATGATACTTTCCCAAGTGTAGGAATTAAGGAAGATAGCTAGAGGCTGTGCTCTGGGATCCTTCTGGTTTAGGAATTATGCCTAGAGTGAAATCACAGCACTGCAGAAATTGTGATACCTACAGGGCAGTCTAGGAATGATGGTGTAACTGTAGTAGTTCCCTAGGCTGTCAAAATTACATAGTTCAGTACTGAAAAAGTTTTCAGATCATTTGAGGCTATCTCAGCGGATTTATCCTGTTTGAGAGATCCCATATGGCTAAAGAGATTTTCAGTGTTGAAACCAGATAGTGAAATAGCTGCCTATGGTTCAGGAGTATTTACAGTATGGTAACACACAACACTATAAAGTACATGCTCAGATACAAAAAATAAATATATTTAACCTGGCTTGGAACAGTTTGGAAGCTGTAAATATGTGTAGGATCTAAGACTGGGAATTATTTAAGGTTTATGCATATTAAAACTAAGACATTGAAATAAAGAGTCACTTAGGCAGCTGCCATTCAGTATTCACTATGGTATTGCAGTTATCTTCTATTCACACTACAGTCAGAGAACTGTGATGTATCATTTATGACTATATGATAAGTAATATTTGATATTTTAATTTTTTTTTTGCTTAACTCTATATGTACTTGAAGTATGACATTTAAAAGGACCAGAGCATTTTCAAAAGAAATATTAATAGGAGCATTATCATGGCACCAACCTAATACAATAATGCCTTTTCATCAATGGAATGCTTCCAGGGAAAAGAAAGGCTGGTGTAGCTGCTGTGTCTGTCTCTCTGCTTAAAAAGTGAGCAGTGGTGCTATTAAGAAGTTCCTGAGCTATGTGTTAGGTTTGTGAGGTAAAATGGTAAAGTTACACACTATTTAAAAACTGAGTGGAGGGTAGAGTTTCAAAACATTAATCTTTTGAGAAAGGCCCTCTTTAGCTGTGTTTCCATTCTAAATTTGTCTGTCAACTAATTTTTTATATCTTTAGAGGATGCTGACTAGATTTATAGTAGCTTTATGGAATACCTTGCTGTTTAATCTTATTATTATATTTTTCATCTGTAGCTGGTCTCCTTTAAAATCGATAGGACAGAACTATACACAGTCCAACAATTAAAGGCTCAGATTTTCTTCTTTTTATGCAAGATTCCAAGTATAGGCATACAGTTCACAACTCATTAAGTTATAATGATGTTTCTTTAAATCTTGCAAGAACAGCTGGTATCCTAATAACAGGCAATTGGGTGTTCATAAGTTTTGTTTGGACCACAGAAACTGCTTTATCCTCACTAAGAGACTGTAGCAGCTTTCTAGAGGATAGGAGGTGACCAGAGAGTATCAAATACAATTGTTACCATTCCTCAGTGTATATGTTAGACCAAAAAAAGGTGGGTTTTTTACTTTTGGCCACATCCGCATTAGAAAGAAATGAGCAAGCATGCCAATAATTTGTGCTATTATTTTTTTCCTGTTTAATTTTTCTTTCGTACAACTATGTATTTCAGTGGGATCTACCAGATTGTTCTAGATTCAGTAATATGCTAGTAACATGCTGCCCCTATTGCATTTTGCACATATTTGTTATTTTGTTCAAATTTAGCATTTTACAAAGGGTAAGGAGCTTCATTCAAGAAAATTGAGAGGTGTAAATTAGTAAATAAATATACAAAATGTTGCATAGCTATAAATATGCCCCCTGTGTGAAGAAGATAGGATTAAACACATTCCTGTTTTTTTCTCAGAGTGAGTTTAATCCACCTCTTTATTATTTTATTGTTTTTTCTTATATCCTCAACTATATATCAGAAGTTTGGTAAAAAATGTAGTGTGAGCTCTAACACAGAACTTTCAAAGGCAAATTTAGCCCTTGAAACCTGTAGCTCTGCACATATGAACCTTTATGAGGACAACTTTTTGCAACTACGTTCGGATATCCATTGATTGTATATACTGCATTAACTTCCAGGAGTATAAACTATCATTAATCTTAAATAGTGTTGCTCTCCTCTAAGTAAAGGAATAAAAGAACGTACATTTTTCTTTGAAACTTTATGGTTTTTTCTTCATATTTATTTTTCTTGTGTCTAAACTCTTAGGAATCTGATGAAATTGAAATCATAGAAAACTCACATAAAGTGCCAACTAGCAGAAACACGATGATTCAGGAGCTATTGTACTGTAAGGTCACCAGTTTCAACTGCAACCCTGATTTCCCTATCCCTCTTATTATCCTCTTTGCCTGAGAAACAAAAGTTGTGCTTAGCCTGCCCTTCCCTGAGTGCTGAGTAGCTCAGTCATCTCCTACCATGGGGATATTAATTTGGATCTCCTTCTCTGAAACCTGTAGGGTCTTAATTATCTTTAAGACTTTTTCTTTTTTTCTGATTTGCTTAACTCTTGACAATCACCCAGCTGAAAATTTACTAAGTGAAAAGAGATATGACACACCTTGGGTAAGGCGTAGGTACTAAAAAATCTACAAGAAGTATCTGGGATATCTATGCTGCCATTGGGAGTAAGAAATAATTAAAAAAACAAACCAGCAAACAAACAAAACAACTTTCCACAAATGTGCTACAATCCCATTATTAAAATTATTAGAGATGTATCTCTGCCCAAATTAAGGGGCAAAGAAGACCATATGTCAAAGTCAACAGTATGTTCTTTATTTCAGAGTAAGTGAGAAGTTCAAGGAAGGAAAGAGAGAGAGGGGAAAGAGAGACGTGGAGGGGGAGACCGAGAGTGACAGAGAAATGGATTCAGTACAAAAAAGATACCAGCACTCCATAGATTCCAATGATGTCCTGTTGGTCATCTTCTGTTTTTCTCAGTGCTTGTATCTCTTGAGTGGCAAGGGGAAAGGGTGCACAAAACTCCCATTTCACGTGGTTTATATTGTGCAGAGGCTAAGTAGAAATGCCCCCTGTACCTCCCCTAAATGATGTAACACTGGATCAGGGATCATTTCATGCGTCTTTGACACCTTCTGTGCTGTGAGCACAGTTGACTCCATCATGGCCTGTTACGGTCTCTCATCCAAGATGAATAGCTCAAGCTAGACGTGAATGTCTTCAATGCTCCCCCATTGAAGACCCAGGAGGGTTTTCACAGCAGAGTCATCATGTAAGGGAGGACACTGGCATGATAAGAAGGACTATCCCATCACTCAGGATTTGCCTATCAGGCTCTTCCCTTATCTGGAAATGCAGTTTGTAGCTTCAGGTATTCACACCCTTCTGCCCCTGGGGTAGTTGGACAATAGTACCACCTTATCTCAAGGTCCTTTCACAATCCAAATTAGTAGGCATATTCTGGGAGGGCTTCAATAGATGAGCAGCTGTTTCTTTGCAATTTGCTACAGTGGACAAAAGTCTTTGTGATGATCTTAACAGTGTTTAAGCCATTAACCATTTCAGTCTCTGACAAAAAGGTGGGTTTTTTTACTAAACAGCAAACTTTTATGAACCATACTATGATTTTTAATTCCATTCTGTATCTTTAGTTTGTTCAAATAGCAGATAAAGTAAAGCAATTCTCCCTGGTCAAGGTTTTTAACCAAGAAAATATACTAAAGTGAATTACTGATGTTAACTTGAGATTTTGCAGTGATTATTTAGCTAGATGATCCCTACTGTTCATGTGTAAGTCTAATTAAGCCATAAGAGTAGAGAAGACTAGTCAGTGATTATTGAACATTTCAAAAATTTCACAGCATATTCTGAGTTGGAAGGGAACAAAAGGATCATCGAGTCAAACTCTTCGTGAGTGACTTTCTTCATGATGAAACCTGCAACCTTTGTGTTTTTAGCACAATGTTCTAACCAACTGAGATAATCTCAGGGTTTACATAAAATCTTCAGATCTGAGAGAAATTAGTAAATAATTAAGTCCCAAAAATAGTCATATAAAAAAAAAGATTCACAAAAATGGTGGCAAATACTTCAATAACACGTCTCATTCATCAAACATGGCACTAAAATTAATTTTAACATGTTGCGATAAAATAGAAAAAATAAAATTATATGCACACATGAAAATCATGAAGATAAGTTATTCCTTTCTTAAAAGGAATATAATTTTGATTTGTTTGAATACAGAAAAGCTTTAGAATATGGATAGTGGTGCTATTTCTTTTATGAAAGCTGCTATGTAAAGGAAGTAAATGAGAGGGCTCTGAAGAGATGCCAAAACCTTTTGAGTGACAGCATTTAGGAGGCAAAAGGTATTCATATGGTAATACTCTCAGGTAGCTGTCTCATCTTCTATTCAAACATCCAGGCTGAAGTTCTTATGTGTATATTCTTGTTATTTGTTTACAATTACACAGCAAAGTTGAAATAAAGTTGTTGTTATTCAGATATCTTATTACAAGAGGAAAGAAGAAAACATTTTTCATAAATTTGTTTTCTATTTTTTGTTTCTCTTTCTTTGATTTCTATTTATATTTGTAACAAATTTGATTCTGACTTTAATTTTGGTTCAGATTAGATGCCTTTTTATCTAAAGGTTTGGAATTAGCAAACTAAATGTTATGGTTTTACAGTGACTGTAATAAGGGACTTGTGTATGAGTACTACAGCTCTATATTATATGCTGTGAACTAACAGACATGTTTCAAGCATAAGATGCCAAAAGGAGTTGAGCTCATCGGTCAGCACAAAGTGTGGGGATAAAAGATATGCCACAAATCTCATGTTCTTGGGCTGCAAAGAAGCATCTTTGTCAGAGGAGAAGTTTCAGATGACTAGAAGTAGAATAACTGTGAGAACATTGACAAGGTTAAAGGTGACCGTATTCAGAGCTAAACTCAAGGTTTGGCTCACTTGCCACTCATAACCTTAGAATTCTGGACCTTGCACACACTTGTGTGTCTCTGGTGGTGGGCATAGACCTTCCCATCATGAGAATCGTAAGGGAATCAAGCTTCGAACAAGTTTCATCTAGACACACAGTCTAGACACCATTCTTAAAGATGCCTCCTGTATTCATCACTAATGTTGAGAAACTTTAGAAAATGAAAGGGAATAGAAGAATCAGAAGAAGCACAACTGCAGCCTTGTGGTTAGTATAGTCTCCATGGAGAAGAAAGGAGAAGCCCTTGTCTCAGTTTTAAGGACTGCTTCATTTTTTACTGAATAGTCATAGGAAAAACACCTTTCAACTTAAGAGATGGAATTCTTGTAACAAAGAAATTACCAAAAGTTACCTAAAACTCATATAGAATAGAATGAAGATTTGATTTTATATGTTACAAATACAAGCCTTTGGAAGCAAATACATTTTTTTTCTTTTTCTTTTAAATTTCGACTTATAAGGAAAAAAGATATCTTCTATATCCCACAGTATACTTTGCTCCACATGAATCGTGCAATTACTGACAGCATTCCTTCTTCAGTATTTTATCTCTTTCCATCAGATATACAGTTTCTCTATGCATGCTTTTCTGTTCGCTTTGCAAAAGTAGGTTTAAAAGGCATTCTAGACCCTTGACTACATAAGACTCAGTTACAAAACTTACATGCATTTTATCAAAGTGCATTGGCAATAGTTGGATTTGCTGTGAAGTAATTCCTATGACTCTTTGGCTTAAATAATATTCTCTGGTTTTGAATATATGCTAGTAAGCATATATTCAAAAAATCATACCAAGTAAGCCATACCAAAACAGTGAAAATATACAAACAGATAGAATGCAATTACTAGGCAAAAATGAGGACTTTAAGGCCAAGGAGATTTTTTTATTATTACCAGTTTGTTGCTTTTATTCCTGATAACTTCTGATTGACATAGCCATTGCATTGCTGTAAAACTGAAATGTATAGAGCATCTGTCTGCACTTAGACTTTTGAATCATCAGTGAGCTGTGACCAACTGACAGCAACCAGCAGCTAAACTGAAGGGTTGCCAACCAGCTAGATGTACATTAATGAGGTTCTTGCACAGCTAAATATTCAAGAAATCTAAAGCAGACAGAGATGAAGATAGCTTGAAAGAACTATATTCTTCTTTTAGTGTCCCACTTCATCCACTTTCAAAATTTTTGTGGTTTACAGTTTTATTTGTCTCTGTCTCTGCTACACTATACACAGTCGTGTTACCACATTTTCCAATTCCAGCTCCGGAACTGAATACAAGATACTTCTGTACTAGAGGGTAATATGCCCAGGCACATGGAAAATGAGGTGATAGGTGGCAACCAACATGCCTACACTAAAGGCAAATCATACCTGATGAATTTGGTAGCCTCTTATGATGGAGTTACTGCAGTGGTGAACAAGGAAAAAGCAACAAACATCATCTACCTGGACTTGTGCAAAGCATTTGACACTGTCCTGCACAACATCCTTCACTCTAAACTATAGAGACATGGATAGACCACTCAATGCACAAAAAGTTGACTGGATGTCTGCACTCAAAAGATTTGCCATCAATGGCTCAATTTCCAAGTGGAGAGCAGTAACAAATGGCATTCTTCAGGGGTGAGTATTTGGATCAACACCGTTCAACACCTATGCTGATGACAGAGACAGTGGTATTTAGTGCATCCTCAGCAAGTTTTTCAACACCAAGCTGTGTGGTGCAGTGTGGTCACACTGGAGTGAAAGGATGCCATCAGAGGGACCTCGAAAGGCTTGAGAAGGTGGGTTGCTGAAAACCTCATGAAGTTCGACAAGGCATTCTTCCCTCACCACGTGGGACTTCCCTTAGCACCACGGACTTCTTCCTTCACCACACAGGCTTTTTCCCTCACCACTCTGGGCTTCACGGAGCAGATGCAGACTTCAACCATGTCTTTGACAAGATTGGGACTCTCATCACCAAGAAGACCACAAGAAAGGGATCAATGGGATGCTGTCATAATCCATGGAATGGTGATGTTTTTTCTACTCACTCTGTCTCTCTGTCACTCTCTTTCTCTCCCTCTTATTCCAATTCCTTTCTGTCTCTCAGATTAACTGTCAAATAAAAATCCATACTAATGACTTTGGCATATGATCTCATTTGCACCCTAATTTGGGCAAAGGCATCTCTCTAATAATTTAAAGAACCTTATCATAACATCCTTTCAGTCAATTTTTAAATATACTCACATGCGAGGTAAAGAAAAATTCAAAATGCATTCATACCAAACATATTTATTGTATTAGCAAAGGAAATTCATGCTTTAGCTGATGGGGTCTAATATAATCAGAACCATGTATGGTTATGTATACTTTATGCTTCATTATTTTTTGGTGCATATATTAATAGTGATTTTTTTAACATATAATTGATTTCTATGCCAGCATGAAACTCTGAAATTAAATGGACATATCCTTCTATTAAAAAAGACAACAACAGAGAAATTAAATGGATAAATTTATGTCTTTAGGGATAAATGAGCTATCAGTCTGGTTTAAAATTTTCAAAACTGTGTATACAAAATTTGAACATGATTTTGAACACCAAGGAGTCTATGGTCTGTTTGTTTTCAGATTTGAAAATTCATCTACCTTCTTGAAATGTTTCAAAAATATTATCAAGTATTTTTGCCTCAGATGATACACTAGTGAATGCTACATTTGTAGCAAACTAAGGTCCAAATCGTGAAGCTATCCTAATTCCTTAAAAATTTTCATGCAGGTAAAATTAGTTTCTAACTTGTGGATGGTTATAAAGGCTAGGCCTTTGCTCTATTGTGAAGTGCACTTACTGTGTTAGGGCAGAGCTGTACCAGGGGAATACTGAAGTCAAACTAGCTTCAGGCATTGATAAATGCTAAGTTACACTTGGAGGATGTTTTTTCCCATCCAAGTGATTCTTTACTTTCTAACAAGAGAGAAACCAGATTCAAATGAATGCACAATTTTTTTTCTTGAAAAAAAAAAGGTCCACAAAAACCCCTATTCTTTTTTCTGAAAAATTCTGTGTTTTATTTAACTGACCAGTTCTTACTATCTCTTTTAAAAAAGAAATTAGCTGCTAATATCCTGGGAAACATTTGTGTTAAAGGTCATATTAAGCAAAAGTCAAATCTAGACTTTCTGAGGAGTCTGGAGAAGATGTTTAATGCAAATTTTTAGTGGAAAAAAGATGCGTGTCACTGTAGGTCATCTCTGAATATTCTTGTTGGGGTTTCTCTGTTGGATATGCAATCTCAGCTAAATGTTTTGAAGAGGAGGAATCAAATAAATTGCCCTATTTTGGGTCTTTCTCATCTGTATACAGTTGTGCAGCTCTAGTAGACCTGAAAATTGCCCAGAGACAAACTTTTAAAAAATAGAGTGCTTTTGAGGCAGAAAATTGCTTTTCTGCAGCTTGGTCTAGGGTACAGGATGTGACAGGAGGACAAGGAGTTGTCACTAGGTAGTGATATTGTAAGGCATATCTTACATAACAAAAAGGATCATTTTTCTCTTTTTTCTTTCATTTTAAGCTGCAAGAGATTTAATTGAAACAGCTGAAGGTATCTCAGCTAAACTAAGAAAAAGCCATTATAGTTTACAATTAAAACTGAAAGTTCATCCCTTAACTGACTTATAATTCATTCCAGAGTGCATGTGGTATGGATGCCTGTCCACTACTTCAGAAGCCTTATTCTCAAAAGGAAGAATGAAAAAAAAAAATGTTCATTGTACATGCATGTCAAATATTAGTGTGATTCTTGTAGTATAATAAGAAAAGAAAGCGGTTTGTGCTTTTCATTAGTCTCTTGATGTTTGAGAGTGGGTTTGTATGGCTTAATTTTCCTTTTTATGGCAGTTTGTACATATAAAACAAAATGAAGAAAGGAGGGGAGGGGGAAAGAAATGTGCCATTTATATACTTAGAATATGAGGCCTCCTTTGGGCCCATTATACATTAATGGGTCAGCTGAGATTTATTAGGATATGTATATTAATCTTTATACACATTCACATACTATAATTGTTCCTTTGGTACTATAATGTGATTAGCTGTGAATTTGTGCAATATTAACAATAATATGGATTTCCATATTACAGAACAGTAATAACAAATGGTTATTAAAATGCATGTAAAGTATGGGATGTGAAAACACTTCTAAACTCTCAGTAATCTGATTATGTTCTTTTGTTTTTAAATACTAAAATGGTTAAGTCTTTACTGTAAAGTAAAATCTTGTGTGAGAAAACCAAAAATTTTATGTTCCACAGAAGTGAACAAATGAGTCTAAAGCTGTCTTAGAGAAAGTGTCTGTTTCTCACAGAGAGCTGAGATGTGGATTTTTGCATTACTATGATCTGAAAACAGATAAAAAATAGAATAGAGAAGATAATAGTAATGTTCAATAATAAAGTTTTCCTTTTAGTAGGATGCTCTTGTATGTAGGACTGATGTGCAGTGTGAAAGGAACTGTCTAGGACCATTGCTGGCCCCAGGCAGAAAAATCAGCATTAATACCTCTATAAATCCAGATTGAAGGAATCTTGTCTCCTAGTGTCTGGAATGATACAATAATAATTCCACATGTAAGGGAACCACGTCTGACATAAAGAGATAGGAACAGAGAAATATAGGAATATAGAAATACAGGAATATAGAAAGGAGGAATTTTTAATTTCATTTTTGTGAAACTAGTTCTTTTTTTTTTTTTATTTCTCAAAAGCTAATTAATTTTTTTTTTATTTTTCAAATGGTGGAAAATAGATCGACCACTTTGATTTCAGGTAGCTTGCAGCAGTCGTACCTTTCTATGGCACAGGGTTGTACAACCTCATCTGTTACTCTCCTTTTGCTTTGTGGTCAGATATGATAGAAGTTCCTGAACTTGACTTTGAGAGAGACAGTGAAAAACGTTGACAGCTTCTATTCTTCTCACAGAATACATACTCCTTCCTCAAAAAGGTAGAAGCTATTCTCTCAAGTTGTTTTCATAAGGCAGTGATGTTTGTTGAGTGAGTTTGTTTACCCTCCCTTCACAACTCCATAGTGGGAAGATGTCTCCTTTGACATCTCTTTCCTGATTCTTAAATATTTTTGTCTTCACTTTGTGCATATTTGTGGAGATACGAGGAATATCTTTATTATACCTTCTACTATTTGCTACATACTCTTAAGGTTTAGTCTTTGATGATTTCCAAAGCTCTTAGTAGCACCACAGTTCCCACTTTTCATTCATCTGACCAAAGAAAGTTTTAAGATTTGTTAATAGGTTGCATACTGTAAAACCTGACCATAATGGAGGAATAAATGACTCATTTTTGTCTTTATCTTGCAGAAATTCTCCTTTTCAAACCACAGGCCCCAGAGGCCCCCAGTTTCCTAATAACTATGTACCCTGGATATGCACAGAGTAAAACAGGGTTTATTTTTTTTTTGTTATGCCTTTAAAAGGTATTCCTTAGACTTTACCTATTTGTGTTATTTCTTTTATTTCAGAGTACAATTTTCCTATATTTCCATTTTCTGCTCCAGTATTCAAAAATCTTACTAAATAAACAATGTTAAGTAAGTTAGGTGTAGGACTTTAGCTGTTTTATTTTTATACAAACTGTGGAAAAAAACATCTTCCTTATTCCTGCTCATGGTAATATGCAATTTAAGTAGAGGGACTTTTGTCATGCATTTTACATGAAGATGATGAGCATTCTATTGTATTCAAATGCTTGTGGAATTGCTGTAAAATGACATACAGCAGGTGGGCCAGTGTCATTTGTGAAAGTCTCTCTGAGCTGCAACTCAAGCTGCTGATATTTCTCCTTGGCATACCATACTGCTGCAAGGCAAATACTCTTCTCCAGCTTAGCTATATATTATTTTGTTGCAAATCAATCCCTTGGTTTTAGTTCATATTTGTTCTGGTTTTTGCTTCTGCTTACTAATTTGTGACTGCAAAAGGAAACGAGTAAAAGACAACCATTAAAAGCACAGTTCTGTTCAGTGCAGTTTCAACAGCAAGGGGCTGTTAAAAGTGCCTTCTCTTGCGTTTGATTGAAATATTTTTCTTTTAACTTTGTGGTAGCCAAGCTAAATGTTTTCATATGTCATAGCTAAAGCTATTGTAGCTTAGCTGTAGCTGTTGCAAAGTCCCCTTCAGTATTGTACAGTTTCTTCCTCATAATCTTAATGTCATCTTTGGGAATGGGTATAGCTGGGTACTGTATCAACATGGTTGCTTACATACCATTATAGATTAAAACCCAATTTTATAAATTAATCTGAACTTTAAGAAAAAGTATGCATATTTATTAACAAATATATTGGAGAAACAGATTAGGAGCATTTTGAGCTGTTTACATAATTGACATAATAACCTCAACCATTTTGTGTAATGAGATTACACAACCTGCTTTCTGTAATTTTGAACAAATTTGCGTTATCTGTTTAATTTAGATTTTTAGTTGTCCAGTCTAGAGAAGGCTATTTAAGAATTGTGAACATGTTATTTTAAATAAAATTAAGTAGAAAATTAAAATTGAAAATTAAAAATATTAAAACTCCTCATATTGGAACATTGATTACCTGATTATCTTTGTATCATGCTCTTCTCTTCAACTATGACATTTTAAACCAAGTTATTCTTTCAGAAACTTGGTGGAACTTATATTTCCAGAAGGTATAAAAGAATATTTTAAGTTGTACTTTTGTTGCTTTAACCTAATGAAAGCTATTAGGTTAAATTCCCTTGTTTGTTATCTATTAATATCTCATAATCCTTGTGAAATTATAAAACTGGTCAAAACACCCCTGAAATTAAACAGTTTTCTTTCCCCTGGATGAGAACAGGAATGTTTTTTTTCTGATTGATCTTTGATTTTGAAAAGTTTATTAATCCTAACTTCTATTTAATAATTCTTATAGACAATAGTAGTAATAATAATATTAGCACTGTCATATTTTGAAGTACCTATTTGTCTTCTAATTTATATCCCAGTGTTGCAACAGGCTGTTAAGTTGCTATTTCTCTGGGAAGGGAAGTGACATTTCTGAATTATCTGGAGAAATTTGCTTAGAAGTGTTTGTTAAATATTAGAGATCATATTCAGCAAATCCTACTTAAAATGTACTGCAAGTCTTACAGTGTGGTTAGTAAGCCACGACTTTCTTTAACAGTAGTAGTTTCTAAGGCAGAGTGGTACACATTGGGGTGCATCCTTCCTCAACATGTGCCATAAACCTCTGCTAATTATGACATAAGTTTGAGTAATCCTTAAGGTTTCCTGGACACTGCTGGAAGCCCTCAGGAAATGTTGGTGCGGAGCAGTGGGTCTTCACGTATCCTTAGCTGCCATTGGCCAGAAGGGAGCTTAAAGTGCTTTTAGCTGGAGTTAGAGGTATCCCAGTTTTCTCTGACCTCAAAGCATTCTGACACATCACTTACACTTGGCAAACAGCTCTCATGTTCTAATGGTATTCCCTGTGTGTGAGGACTTAGACATTATATATATACCCTTTGGGACAGCAGAGCCATGTTCAGTCAATACTGAAATTCATAGCATTCACTTACTGATGCTTGTGACACATAATTTATACAGTGATCACCTTTTAAAATGTGTGATTTTTCCTTGATGACAAAATTACAGTTTCTCAGTATTCTTAACAATACTGTGAATAAGCAGATGATATTATCTAAAATATAGCTGGAAAATTCCTTTGTATTATTTGTATAGTAGTGAAAATGTGACTTCTCTGTTTCATAAAATAATGATCTTTCTAAAATTTTCAGGATTTACTGCACTTGTTGAAATATCTGATTGAGTTCAAAACAGATTAAAATTAAGGCATAGGTAAGGTTATCTCTGACTTTCGGATCTGCAGGTGTGACTATTCATCAAATGATTCAAGCTGCAACAGCTTTGCTACAGAACTTAGGTCTGATACTTCTACAGCTTAGCTAGAGAGGAGAGAAAAAGGATCAAAATTCAGAGTGTATATAGGCGCATAAACATTTCCATTGGGCAAATCTAACGTATTGCACCTTATAGCTCAAAAGACACCTTGCCATGCTGTTCAGGGAAATTCTGAACAGCATGAGAAAATTCTTGTTTTCTCTACCTTCTCTTCTTTCTTCACTTCTCTTTTTCCTTTGGCTTTAATTGCTTTGTTTCAAGAACACTGACACTTGCTGACCACTACAGCCTTAGGAAGAAGTCAATTCTGTTCTTCTGCTGGACCAGATTTTATGAAGCAGTGATCATCCCAGTTCACAATACAGATTTAAGAAATTACTTTTCAGGAGACATATGCACTTTCAAAGTAAAGGTAAAATTATCACTGAAAAGGTGCATCAATTTACTTTCAGCAGAAATAATTTGCGATCTCTAACAAATCAGCTTTATAAAGGTGTGTTTCTATGTATGTTTGGTCAATTGTTCTGCTTTTAACTAGTTACTAGGTGTTGTCTTCTACTTGCCATTAATGCAACTCCATGACTGAAAACTAAATGCTACATCTTTTCTTATTTAGATCTATAAATTACTTCTTTGGCAATAGAAGTGTAAGCACAGATACATTTAACTTTGTAAGTTATTTTCAAAATTTTCCAAATACTATAATTTATTCTTTTTCTTCTAACCTCTTGTAGTCTTTTACCCTAATTTAGTTGGATTTTTTTTAAGCATTTATATTATTTATAGCAGAGAACAGAGTGTAACGTATTTAGCAGAGAACTGTAGGCTCTCAGGGTGAACAAAAGAAAGATAAAATGTCTCTGGGTTTTTCAACTCTTTTCTGTGGGAATAAAATTTGACTCAGTGTGGAGACAACCTACACGCAGCCTTTCTCCACCCGCCAGCCAGCGCAATGGAGCTTTCTTTTGACTCAGCTGGATATTGTTGCTGCTTTCAGATATAGGATGATTTTCCTTGATTTTGTACTATATTAGTGGATAAAGAGCAGGGAGGGAGAGAAGGTGCGATACAGTAACTGCATCGTGGCCACATTTATGGTTTGATCATACTCTCGTGCACACAACTGACATTTTTGTTTGTAACTAAGAAAAAAAAAAGCCAAACACTTTGAGGACATCTAAATAATAATAAGTAAAGTTAAAGGTTCTAGAGTATGAAATCTAAAGAATCTGTATCTTAAATATGATTTCAAATTGTTCAGAATCCAAATTGACCATCTGTTCAGAAAAGAAAGAGCATACTGTGCTCAGCCCTTATGAATGAAGCATTTCAGACTTTCTCTATCACTGATTTCCTTTGTAAATTATACAATCTTTGCAACACTCGGTTTCCTTCATGATGTATGCATTTAAGATTCCTCGAGTGCTTTTAGGAATACTGTGCTATAAGCTGTAGTACCTAAATGCAAATAACTAAATTATTCCTTTTTCATTATAATATAATTTCATTTTATACCAGTGTTTATTGTTCTTGTTGCCTGACCAGCAGAAATGTGAGGAGAAAGGCTACATGTTTGGCCATCAGAATTTCCATGGACAAATGCAGTTTCTTCAGGTAGTGAAACAAAGATAATCCTTCTGTTGATTTTCTCTAGGGATGCATCAACTCTTTCAATTCCCAAAAGGGGGTCTCTGAAATACTGCAAGAAGATACCCTTGTTTTCTTGTGGTAGCAGTGCACTCTTCTTGAGATATTACCAGAGGCATGAAAGACAGGCTTTCTCAAATGAGGCTGTTCTCTCACATATCACTATTGTGTCTCTAGTTTGTGAGCCTTTCCAGCAGAGTTTTTTTAAGCATGAGCGTGTAATACTCTCAAATACCAACAGAAGTATTGATAATATGATATGATAAGGACAGGAGTTCCTTTTAGTCCCTAAAAGGGTAGTTTTCAATGCAATGTTTTTTTTTAGTGAAAATGAAATTTGCCAATCATGCCTTGTGCTAAAGACAACACAAGAAATACAACCATCTAATTAGAAAGAAAAGGTTTATTGTTTTAGTAGTGTCTAAGTATTTGAGTTTTAAAGGAAATAACAAATAAAATGAAAATCTACCAGAGGAGAAATTGGCTGTTTGGGTTATTGACAACAGTTGCATGTTTTAGAATTTTTTAATTTCTTTAATTTACCCAATCCACCTGCAAAAGTGAACAGAAAATGGAAATGTTTCTTTTTTTTTCCTGATCTCTATGTGGAAAGATCAAGCTTCATGTAATTTCAGTGACTGAAGAGAGCAGAAAAGAAAGTAATTTTTCACCTAAATGCCTCTGTAATGTTATAGAGAGGAAATAATCCTTCTGATATGTCTTTGATGCAAGAAAAAAAAATAATACAAACACCAAAACACTGCAATTGAGATTTTCACTTAAAACTGTTTCTTTGTCTTACCAATGGCTGTAAGATGTAATTCAGTCTGACTTTTCTTGGAAACTCAAAACAAAAATTATTAACCATATTAAACTTGCCTAAAGAGCTGCAATTTATTTAGCCATTACCAAGGGAAAAAACTATTCTTTCACAAAACAAGTGCTTCTCTGAATTTTCATTCTGACCATGTTGATGGACCCACACAAAATTTTCAGATCACAACAGTGGGAACAGTAATTAATTACTTTTACCATACACTAAACATCATAGATGTGGGTATTCAGTTGATCCCAAGATACAGTGTTTCCATTTCCTTACAATCATCCACATGGCAGGCTTGTGTTTGTTGCTAACCTAGAGGAATCAGATTTATCCAGTGACAATGTTTCTCTCTGTAGTACCAATACCAACTTCTCTACAATCTTCTAATTAACTAAGATATTTAAGTTCAACTCATCCATTTTGGTCCATATTTACTTAAAGATTTTTTTTTCCTTAAAGGTTCCAGGTCTGAGAAATGTCATGTGCACAAAAGCCTGTGGTTAATCACATGACATAGAAACGGGCTCATTGCTGAGGTACCTTTGTCACCTGACTTCAGGGCACTCAGTTTCTTTAATGATAAGACCATTAAGGATAGAAAGTTTATGACAATGAGGAGGAATATTTACAGTTGTTCCTGTTAAGATTTTAGATTTAACATTCATACAATGGCTGACTTAGTAGAAGCTCGCAACTGCACCTTTAATGAAGCTGCTGTAGTCTTAGAACAAACATTGTTTGAAGAACCAAAAAGACAGAGTTTGCTTTGGTAATTTCAAGTGTTGCAAAATTTGTATATATGCACCAAACTGAGCTCTGTTAAATAAAGGTAAGTATACAAACTGTATTGCTGTACTTCTGCCCTCCAGTACAAGAGGTTTTAACTATCAAAAGCACCAGAAATTGAGTGATTTTCCCATTCCTGCAATTCAGATCATCAATAAAAAATAGAACATAAAATGTTTAACAGTGAAGAAAATGGAACCATCTTGCTAAAAACTCTGCACCTCTTAATAATCATGTCTGAACAAGTATTAAATCCAAATATAGTAGGAAAATTACCATTATGAGATATTAGCATTCACCAGACCAATAAATACTTGTTTATCAGGCAGTTGTAAGCAAAATTTGTATATAACACATGCTTTTTCACAGGCATTCTGTATCTTATAATACCAGTTGTATTTGTGTTTTGTTTTCTGATTTTCCATAATATGATCTGCATAACTCTTCTCTAATCAAAGAGCGGTTCTGAATTTGCATCTTTTAAATTACTTACATCTCTTTAAACATGTGACTTTGATGCATTTTCAAATATAAATTACCTACTTACATTAATCCCTTTTTATATGAACTCATAATTTAGTGATAATAAGGTAAAATTCCCTTACACGGAAAAGAGTGCTATGTCTCATGTTGTTTACAACTTCCCTTAGAAGTAGTTCCATCTTAGTTGCATTTTTCCTGCTAAGAAGTTGCTTGGAGCCTTGACAAAATCTCTTCATTTCACTGTGCTTTCACTATGTATTAACAAGGATAATTTCTAATATTTATAAAATATTCTAATATTTATAAAAAACTACATCATTATTGAGAAACATATCAAAAAACTTACATGTATTTCCTTTTGTTACTATCATATACGTTGGTTCTATATTGTAATCATTGCTTTCAGAACTCAACCTGAGGCAAAAGAAAGGATGTAATTATTTCCTTGTCACACCATTGCCATCAGTCTTGGGGTTTGTGTCAACTCCATCGTGCTTTTCACAGTTCAGTTCATCAACTTCCTCTCCAAAATGCCAGATGCACAGTACAATGTAGTTCTGGTTCAGCCCAGTCCCCTTTGTGTCTTCCACTTTAAATGAGCTTTGATTTTTCTGAATGAGCTGTATTAGTACTTCTGAATGTAGTATAGATATTGCTTTTATAAAACTACTAAAAATTATTTTTTAAAAGTGTAATTAAGAACAAACAAACCATTGCAAACTCTTACCTTCCTACAGTCTGTTTGTACACACACCATAAACCATTTATGGCATTCTAATATCTGTAGTTTAAATTTCTGCAGGAAACAACTGTGATGGCAAGTTACCTAAATTTTACAGAACATATGTTTGCTGATACTGGACTCTGGGTAGTACTATCCTAGTCATGCCATGGAGTTTTTATGTAAGCTGTATTCATGAGGAAACATTTCAAAACCTTTGCATACTGACCACATAATGAACAGAACTTCAATGTCAGCTTAATTTCTCTCAGTGCTTGGCCAGATCAGAGCGTTTCTTCTTCTGATTCTTGAAGACTGGTCTAGTTCACTTCTTCTTTGTAGCACATTGATGATTCTGAATTAGCTACCTGCTTTTCCATCCATCTTGCACATTTCTTTTCCTATCTTGTCTTTTAAACCAAACTGAATTCCTAGCTTCATACATATGTCTTTGATGTTGTTTGACTCTTTGAAGTCCTCCTCCCCAAAAACCTGCTCCAGTTTCTTTGAAGAAATCAGGGAAACTAATGGTGTCTCTTGACCCATTCTCTAAACTCTGTCATGCTGTCTTTAGGACAGAACGTGAAGAGATGTTGGCATCTGAGTCACTTCAAAAGCCACAAAAAACTCCTCAGTTGTGTTATGGGCACATGGAAGGAAGAAATACAGCATCAGGAATTAAATTCAGCTTTCTTTAGTAGCAGTACACTCTTGTGGATCTTCTGAGACCACAAAATTTCTTCAAAGGAAATCTCATAAGAACACTCCAATGGAGATAAGTTATATTTCCCCTGCATGCATGGACACATATTTGTCATTTTTATGTCACTATGCATGGTCTAAAACTTTAGCAATGCAGATGAGAATACTGCTTGTTCATCAGCCACTAAATCTTATGGCTATAAGTGATGTAGAAAATTTGTATGTTTTTCTCCTCCTCTATATGTATGTCCTGGAGAAGATCAGACTGTGCTGAGAACCTTGTGGAGCTCAGGTCTCAAACACAGGAAAAGTACAAGCTCTTACCAGAAGAGAAGAATCCATCCTTCCTTAAGCTTTGCTTGGAATCATGTCATTTGTTAGTGGATATTGCTTACTACTTCTTTCTGTTATGTTCCTACCAAGACTAATCATTTCCCTTTAGATTATATCTATACGGGCTATAGCTCTTCTGATATAAATTCTACACAGGCAAAGCAATCAGAATCTCACTTATCAATAACTAAGAATCAAGTGTCTCCTGGCCTCTATGTTATCAGTGCTGCAAAGTCTGACTTCAATTTAAAAAATGTAGAAAAATACACTAGAGTACTCTGCCTTCTTGCCTCTTATAGCAATGGCCATTATATTCTCTTTTCCAAGCATTCTTCAGATTTTCAGTTTGCCAGTCAAAATTGCAGTGCTCATGGAAGCCTAGTATATCTGTCAAACAGGTGTTGTAAAGTGTACTCTACAGCTATACAATCTAATTTCTGAACATGCTATCTTCTCAGAGACTCTTTTCACAACATACATTTCAGTCCAAATATAATCTTGACTTATTTAGAGACTATAGAACTAAGTTTCTTAAGAGATAAGGAGTTTTATGACAACAACCTTCTCTATATTTGCCAAAAAAAAATAAATATTCCTACTGAATCCTCATTTAAAACGTAGGATTCTAAATGCTTAAACAGAAATTCAGTAAGCCCCTTGCTTCCATGAGGGAGACTGCTTTGCAACTCTCACTCTGCAGGATGAACCATCGCTCAGTTTTCACATCAGAAATCCCTGCAAATCATGCTAAGCTACTAATAGTTGGCCTATTGTCAGAAACGAACAATTCATGTCCTTTATCTTCTGATGTGACAGCTTTTTGAATCTTTCTGATGCTGTCTTCTGCATTTATCTCTGAAAACAGTCTTTATGATCCCTCCTCTGCAACAAGGACAGCTGAGATTCAAACTCTTGTTGTTAATTCCTTTGCACTGTTTTCCACAAGGACAAGCGGTAGGATCCATCTGAAGCTTTTACCTAAAGAGAATTCTGACTTTCATGTACTGAAGGAAGTTAGCTTGCCTCTATTCTTTCTTAAACTTTACACTTCATCTCTGGAAACAAATCTCCAAAAATTAGATGTTGTAATGAGGACATGACCTTACAAGAACATTCTTTTTTCATCGGAAGCTGAAAGACTCAAGGAACTGCCAGTCTCCTCTCAAAGACATCTGATGTGTAAAAGAACACCATCAAAATCACTAACTCCCTCTTTCTTATGAAAGGTCCACTTGGCTGCAATTCAAACATAAACAGAGCCTTTCCAATGAATTTTCTCATATTTGACTTTTGCCATACAGCCACATGGAGCTTCTTTCACACTTTTACTAAATATTATGCACTTCCTGAAGTGTCTAGAGAAATTAGTCTTTGAGAAGTCCAGCTCTGAGTCTTAACTAGAGTCTGTGAAGAACTCTTCCAGCTCATTGCAATGGATTCTACTTGTAATTCTTTTTGTGTAAGTTTACAAAGGGATAGTCATGTCACAGAAAAAAAGTACTTTTTCACTTGAAACTGTTAGTCTTGATGATGTTTGTATGCATGTTCAAAGTTCTATATGGCCTGCCTCTTTGATTATTCTGTGGATAAAAGACAGAAGAGGGCATGGGGGAAGTGCCTTAATGGAAATTGCCAAATTTAAAACAGTAGGAGTAGTATTGCAGAGTACCAGTGTTAGTGCATTGGTAACTGCAGTGTGATCTACTGTATATATATAACTTCAGTACAGGTTACAACATGATCTGTCTTCATATCCTATTGATCATTCTTTTATGCCAGGCTATATAGTTGTTGATAATATTATGTACCTTCTTTAAAAAAATTTCATCCACTTCTAATACAGGCATTGAGAAAGTCATAGCACCTTTTTTGTAGCCAGAACAACTGTAGGTACTTCTCTCACAGTAGCAGAATTTGGCTTAGACCCTCAAATGGCATAGATCTGTTTGCAGTCCCCAAAGTATTAAAAAAGAACAAAACAAAACAAAACTGATGTATTCTCCAATTAGAGAGTTGTTAAAGGTTGTCTGTCAATTTAATGACTATTTACATTTCAGTACAAGAGACCAAAGAGTCCCAGACCAAAGTTCTTTCCCTATCAACAGTTCTCAAAGTAGGTAAATATATTTTTCCTATTGTATTTTAATGGTTATACTGGTCTATAGCTCAGATTTAAACATCAAGTGAAGTACTGAAATAGCCTCATGGCTCATAATCCAAGAATCTTCTTCTGACATATATTTACAGCATCAGATACTTCAAAGTGTTCTGTAATATACATTCAAAGTAATGCATGGCTGCCAAATTTGCTAAGAATCAGCTACACTCCCATATTAATTTCTGTCAAATTCTAATTTGTAGTCATCAGTAGTAAGTGTTTTGTGGGGTTTTTTGTTTGTATGTTTTGTTTTGTTTTCTTTGCAAAGCAGGGCAGAATTGTTTTGCTTTTCCAAATAAACCAATGCTTGAATTTACAGTGAGTGAACAGAGGGACTGGTCACAATGGGAGAGTATTATCACTGCCTGATCCACTGCAGACCCCACTGCACTTCACTGATCAGTGTATGTGCTGCTTTCAGCGGGGGTTCAGTGAGCAGCTGCATGGGACTTGATAGCTGGCTGGGGCTGAACCACGACAGTGTAGTGGTTGGTTGCTTAGTGATGTAGAAGTCAGGTCTAATTTCTCCATTAACATCAAGTCAGTGAGAATTCCCCTAAAGGAATTAAATTCTCTGTTATTTCTGTCCAGGACCCCTCTATTTTGTATTGCTTAGGTAGGATAGAATGAACAGACTAGTACAATCTACTTCTGTAGAAGTTATTCTTAGCTCTCATCTCCTCTTTTAAAATACTCTTTTAAAATGGCTATGAATGTCATGGGTTAATAATAATACATGTGAGAAATGTTGATGGTTGTAAACATTACAATTAAATAGTACTATGTGTGTAATCGAAGTGTCTCTGTGTTCTTGCACTGAAGCAATAAATAGCTTTGCTAGATTTTTATTTTATATTTTGTGTCCTTTGAAAACATTCCATCATATCTCTCAAAGCTAAAGCTAGCATTGCTTTTATTTAATTTATTTTATTGCTGGATTTGGTCTCTCCAGGTTTGTCCACTTGTGTCCACAATATTACTTTTTCTGAGCTTGGGTAACCTTTATAGAACACAATTACAAATGGCAGTGCATAATTATTTTCTAAGTGTTCCTTTTTATTTTCTTGTTTTATTTGTTGGTTCGACATCTCCAAGTCTAACAATCTATAAAAATCTGAAAAACACATAGTAAGAGATTTACCATACTGTTTCAAAACATTATTCAGCCTTAAGCTGTGTTATGCTTCTAGTTCCAAATGCCAAGGTATCATTATTGCTTGTCCATCTCCTTAACAAAAATGGCTTTTTGCTGTACTTAATTCCACCTTTGGAATTAAGATTTGTGCTGTATTCAAGAAGACACCTTTAACCTGGGTGGTGTGTTTAGTATTTCCCTGTTATAGATTGATTAGTATTTTGAAGCCTTGGAGAAACAGTGCTTTTCTCTTCACGTGAAGAGAAATATTATTCTTAAAATACAAATTCATTAGATTTCAATGGAATTGTATCTCTTATAAATACATAGTAAAGCACATAGCATTACTTGGTGCCATGTTTTATTTCCACAAAGGAGATTAAGTAGGACATTGAAATTTAGAAAACTCCTGATTTTTTAAATTAGTGGTTATGATGCCATTCTTCATGAATGTGAGTCAAATTGTGGATTCATTGATATTGGAGGAAAGAATATTAATAATAGAATTTACTATTCATTGTTTGCAAATATAAAGTACTTAAATTATTACTTCAAGACGGTTTTCACAGATGTCATCCAAACCTGAAATAATGCATGATTACATATTACAAACACAGAGCAGTTTGGTTTTAGAGGTGTTCATTAGCATAGGGTCAAATTTTAGTTTATAAGTGTAAGCTTTAAACATGTCTCTATGCTTGTTTTTGGAGGGTTTATAGATTTAGATTCCCACTTACTAAATGGAGATCTTGAACCTTGTATTTGATTGTAATGATTGTCCCTTTTTCATTTGTTTGTTTGGGGTTTTTTGGTAGGTTTGTGTGTGTGTTATGTTGTTTGTTTGTTTGTTTTTTAAGGGCAAACATATTTTTATGTAATTCCTACATTCTATATATGTTAAAAGCTACATGATAAATCTGGAATATTGTATTACATTATTTATATTATGCTATTCTTCTCACAGATACTAAAACAGAATTAAAATCTTCCTTCTGAAATGTCAAAAGTGATGACCTTGCTTTAATATGTACATTGCTAAACATCCATATAGAGTCTTGTCTGCTTCTAACTCAGATCCGGTCAAGAATAACACTCTGCTAGTGTCAGAAATCATACTTAGATTATCAAAAATAAGAGGAAGTGCTATTTTTTTTTCCCTCACCATGTTACTCTTTTCATTCAAAGATTGTGAAATATTCTTTCTTATGGTTTACATGCAAAAAGAAAAAAAAATCCTTTAATATTTAAACTTTTGACATTACTGTGCTTTCACTGGGAAAATATGTAAAGCCTTCTGCATATATCTATTCATTTTCTTGGTGATCATAAATAGCTTCAGTGTAACTTGACAGCTTGGATGTTCCCTCCTGAATTAAGTTCAGGCCATTTGTTGGGTAGCAAGGGGAAACTCATGTGACAGATGCCTACACTGGAAAGCCTGGAAAAGTTCTAACAGCACAGGAGTTACTCTTCAGGAATTATTCCTCTGTTAACAAAAGCCCATTTTCCCCCAGTTAATTTAAAGACTCTTTATCAGTCTAGTTCTAAAGTTATTTTTAGATAAGGTGTAATACAAAAGCTGTCCAAACTCACTTGCATTTTAAAATATTTCTGTATAAGTATTTTGAATTTTCTATGGATTTATGTATTTTAAAAAGTAATAAAGTACTTTTATGACAGCCATTCAAAAATGCAATTTCAAATAGCATAAGCCTGAACTACATGACTACATACCAACACAAAATTGTGCACACTTCTGTTACTGCCATAGCTTCGGGAATTTATTTTCGCACAAAATATAAAACCTTCATGTGAAAAAATCAACAAGAATATTTTTTTTCTGAACTGTCTCTATTTTGAACAAATGAATATATATGCTAACCAACAGCAAAAGTTTTTAGTAGAAAGCAAAAGTATTCTTGGCTGTAAGTGCCCTTTAGGAGTTTGTAAGTGTTGTCCATATCTGATATTGTTTCCCAAGTAAAATGAAAATGTAAACATTAAAAAATACATAGGAAAAATGCATCAAACTCTTACATGTTTATTTTCACAGAAATAGAAAATAATTTACATAATGCTTCCAATTTCTACTCTCACTCAATTGAACAGTAAATGCCCTTTCTCTATGTGGACTCATAATTACCACTGTATCAGCTGAAACTGCACTCCTGTATGTAAAGCTGCAGCACTACCTGACTCCACTATTGACATGCTGGAGACTAGATTGCACTTGTGTACTAGAAGCTCCCTGGTAAAAGAACAGGCTTTGAAAACTAAGGAAAAAAACCCTGTAAAATGAGAGGAGGGTGGCCTAGCTCATATAAGTACTTTTGTGGAATATCAGTCTGCCTGTGAGACCTAGAACACAGAAAGATTCAGCAAGGGAAGAAATAAAGCCATAAGCAAATGAGGTTTGCTCATACAAATGAACAACGCCGACCTCTAAGTAAAAATTTAAGTCCAGAAAGTCAATGTGTGTTTTAAACTGACTGTATTTCAATCTCTCTCTCTCTCTCTCCCCCTCTCCCTTCCTTCCTTCCTTCCTTCCTTCCAAATTCCTTCCCTCCTTCCCTCCTTCCTTCTTTCTTTTCTTTCTTTCTCTCTCTTCCATGATACCTAGAAGCTCATCAGTAGTCAGTTTCTGACAGTGTTCATCTAGTGCAAATAAAAAAGGTGCTGTATATTTTTTTTCCCCTATAAATTGATGACATCTTCCTTAGCAGCAGGAAATCTCTGTCTTAAGTTTTCAATGAGTAGACAGAGTGCATGTGCATTTTTCCTTTCCATAGGACCAGCCTGTCTCCTCATCTTTCACACTAATCTTGTTTGGGACACAAATTAAATGGGACAAAGAAGGAGAGTTCATCTTTTCCATGCCACATATCCACTGCTCAGGAAAATATAAATAGATAATTCTTTCATCTTAAATTTTCTCTGTTCTACAATAATCTATTCATTTATTCCAAATATTCTGTTTGCTTCTATTAATGCTTTGTTTTGGGAGTGTGTGGGAGTTGGAATAAGATTTTTCCTTCAGTAGCTTCTGATAACTTATTTTTTCCTGTCTACTCACTATCCCTCCTCTATGCCACCTCTTGCTTTCATTCTGTTTACCTGAAGTTCTTTAGCTGAGAACTGTCATAGAAGTAGAAATAAGTGGTATTTTTATCAGCATCCTTGATGAACTATTTTGTCAAACTTCCGAACTGATGAGGTTTACATTTGCTGTCCTGAAATATGGGGCATTTATTACAGTGGAAACCTTTTCCAAAGGCCAAGTTGTGTAGAAAGTGTCTAAAAGAGCAAAAAGCTAAAATGTGTTCCTCTCTTGCTATTTTATTTAAAGATATTTCCTTCTAGTAATAGTAGAGTTTTTGCTGTTGCTGCTTTCAGACATAAACATTCACATAAAGGGCAACCTGGGATCATTTTGAGGGAGTCAAGTTGAAATCAGAGAGAATTTTGAACAACTTGGCAATCCTTATGTCTGACTAAACCTAAATCCCTGGTCTGAAACATTATCGATAAAGAAGTATTTAAGGCTTTTCTTGATGAGAGTGTGAGACTAAAGGTTTCTTGTCATCTGAATGAAAAGGTCTCTATGCAGCTCAGTAAATCGTTTGATAATACTTCTTCCCTCTCTCCTCCCCCCTGCCTCCCCCTCCGCACAAAATTACATAGGTTGAAAGTGAATTTAAGCATTTTGTGATCTTGCAGGTGGTATGGCACACAGGACATAAAAAGAGAGAAAAGCAGTGATTTTACTGCATGTATTTCTAGCCAAATAACCACATTTCATTCAACACACTTTGGCAAAATTGTTCTTCCCTACTGTGGGGAGACCTAGATCTGAGTTGGTGGAAGGTCTGAACTGGCTCTCCAAATTACAGAGAAACCTTGCCTCCAGATGAGTATTAGTGACATAATTTCCAGTGCATTCTGGGGGAGCTCCTTTGTAGTTTTTTTATACAAGACACAAGTTGTGAATTAGTGGAATGTCATAATCCTGGTCATTTAAAAAGTATGACAATTGTTATACATCAGACTTTGGCTTTCAATGGTAGAAATTGTGTGTATATGGGCCTGTTTTTTCTGCTTTCTAGATGCGATCTCAGCATTCCTATAAATTTTCGTGCATTGCCTTCATTTGGGAACAAATGCAAGTCTGCAGTATTTAGCTGAGTGTGATTTTTCCAGTATAATTTGCATTAAAATATATTAAACATTGCTTCATACCTTTAGAGGTGTTTTCTTTCTGCCTGTGATATTTCAGTCTTTGTTGCAAATAGAAGTATGGCTACATATTATTATATTATTTAATGGTTGATTATCAATGAGCCAGGTATCTAGTAAAGAAACACATTTAATTTTATTTATCACATCTTAATGGGACTTAATATAGTCGTACACAGTTCTGAAAATATTGAGAAGAACACACAAAAGAATCAAATGTGGTATTTGGACTGTGAGCTAACACTTCAAGTAATCAACAACCACCATTAGATCAGCAAAAACCATGTTTTACACTTATGATAATTTTTGAAATATTAAATGAGATTTTCCAGTTTACTGATTTAAAAACCTCAAAATAGTATGCACAAAGATTTTTTTTTTTCATTATTTCACACATTTTCAGTCTTCTGAATTATCTTGAGAGGGAGCACTTACTTAGAGAAGCAGACCAGCTGCAACTCATTTCATTGTGGAAGCACATAAAAATCATTACTGTTTTTCAGCTGATTGCTTACTCCAGTGCTGAACATTTTTCTTCATTATGAGCTGGGAATTGTGACACTGTCAGTGGTAATAATAAAAATAGTATCCAAAGGTTTTAGATTTACAGCATGTATTTAAAGACAGGTTTTTTGTGGTTTTTTTACAGGCCTATTTCATGCATAATGTTTTTTAAAAATCAAAACAGAGTTTGTTCAGATATCCAGCCTGAGAAATGGAAAAACTGTCCCACTACAGACTAAAGGAAATCCAGGCTAGATCAAATAGAGCAAACTGGTGGACTTTACCTTGATGTCAGTATTCATTCCAAAGGAAAAGATTAAATACATGCCTCATTGAGGACACTTGCACAGCTCCTAGTCTTTTCAGATGATAATAGTTTATTTTAGGTAATCAGACTATCAAATCCCTGATTTTAAAAGTGAAAGCTGGAAAGAACCTATTCACAAAGTTTAGTGTTCTTATTTATATGTGGAAACTAGCTGACCAGCTTTGCTTTCTCATTTCAGCCTCAGTCTTCCATGGTACAGGAACTTCATACAGGAGTATGCACCTTCGTGCTGTTGTGTACATTGTGTGCATCTTCATCCACTGCTATACACGGGTCTGCACAGTGGGGGAAATACATTCCATCTAGGCAAATTCTGTTACCTCTGTGAAACCACCTTTTCTATCTTCAGACTTAAGGAAATGTGTTTTCTTGGCATTTGCTCAGGGCAGCAGTTGTGATATGGAGGTTCTTCAGAAAGGCTAGTTTTCTCAGGCAGTAGAATTGTCCTTCTAATCCTTTCACTGTTACAGTGAAATCAGTAGGATGCCAAATAACATGGAGTCTTAAGGGAAAGAAGGCCACCTCAAGTGAAAGCTCAGAGATAATGTGAATCCCTGGCCTTTTACAAAATAGCATATCCATGAGCCTTCTGTATCTCAGAGACTTAAGAGGAAAAGATTAACTGAGCCCTCACGGGGTATTTTGAATCACCAAAAATTAAATAACAGAAATATTCCTTTCACTGTTTCAAAAAGACATTCACTAGTTCTGACCTGGTTTAGTTTTGATAGCTTAGCTTCTCCTGGGATGCAATGCATCTTCTCTTGAGTTTAATTTTACTTGACAAGCTGGGATCTTAATATTTGTTAATTAAGAGTTCATTCTCTCATCAAAACTGCTGAACTCACAGAGGAGTGGCTAGTGTGTCCCCCAAGTTGTGCCATACATAATTGTTGCACCTGTTACAGTGTCTTGGGGCCCTGCAAGTCCATGGGACTTAGTTCATTCTGAATATATTAGTGCTTTATTTTTCTCTGTGCTTAATAAATTTTTAGTCTTAGTGTTCCATAAGTCATTCCTCTGCATCTCAGTTGTCACAGGGCAGTATCAATTTTCTGATAGAACTGAATTTTTACAAGGGTAGTCTATTGTCAATTAATTAATTAGAGTTGCACTCTAATCTTGTTATTCAACTCTTTGAAAATTTTGAAGATGTCCTTCTTTATTAATTCCATGTCCCCCAATAAAATTGATGTATTTTCATAGATATTGAAAAAATATGTTCTTTTTACATGATTGTATGTCTATTTTCTGTTACAAAATGTAGTTACAGGAATGCGATTATACAATCTCAAATTATGCAGTAACATTTGCTTTCTGATAATTCAAAA
The DNA here is from genome assembly GCA_013396655.1 of Campylorhamphus procurvoides. Classification (NCBI taxonomy): domain Eukaryota; kingdom Metazoa; phylum Chordata; class Aves; order Passeriformes; family Dendrocolaptidae; genus Campylorhamphus; species Campylorhamphus procurvoides. The sequence goes on along the minus strand of WBMV01000300.1, from coordinate 101,060 downwards.
TAAACATTATAAATGAATGAAGGCCTTAGTTGAATTTGAAAAGGAGACACTAGTTAGGATATGTAGAAGGAATAAATAAAGGTTCTCAAGTCAATTTTAATGGCATTTAATAATGTAGTCGACCATCAACCAGGACAGTATAGAATCCCTCTGTGCTGACATGTTTTTAACTAACTGCATTTAGAAGCACCTAGGAATAGAAAAAAAAAAAAGGAAATTCTTGGGAGAAAGGAGTTAACTTTGTTTAATTCATGCTGCTTCATGGCACAGGTGTGGGGTTTGGTTATGTTCCACCCTTTTTGCTTGCAGAATGATCCCTCCATCCTTGATCTGACACATACTTTGTATATTGGTATACCTATAGTAGCTCCTTTTGCTCATTTTTCTGGAAGATATATATTCTACAGTCCAGAATTGCCTGATACAGTTAAGGAAAGGATGAGAATAAATTTATACTCATTAGCAGAAAGACCCAGTAGTTTCAGAAAATGAAGCAAAAGACTATTTATAAGGTTATAAGTTAATCTAAATACTTATGGCTGCAATACCTATTCGCTGCTATCAGTGCAATCACTACTATCAGACAGTGAGATGCATATAATTAAATTTGAGAAGCATGTGATTCAGAATTTGTGACTCACAAAGTGTTTCTAACAAATAAACCACAATAAAAGTAAGAAGACATGGTACCAGCATCTCTGAGATTCATAAGAGTTACATGATGTTCTGAACCAGCTGTCATTTCAAAAATAAAAATTCTTAAAGGTTTTTTTAATATATTTTTCCATTGATGAAAACTGAATTCTTGAAACTGCAGGCACTAGGATGCCTTAGGCAGTCAAGCTTATCAAAATATGGTGCATGGAGTGACTTTTACTACTCCTGCTATTTAAAGTCCTATTTTCATCAGCTTATTAGCTACTAGTGATCCCTAAGGAAAAATACAATTAAAACTTAATCATACCAAAAGCTGAGGTTCTTCTGATTCAGCGAACTTGTAATCTTGTCTGTTTAGTAGTTTTCTTGTAAATATCTTGGTACTGAGAATGTAAGATGCATCAATTAGCTTCAGTTTGCAATAATGCTGCTTCTCCAAACTCAGATGGCAGATTTTGTTTGTGTCTGAAGATGTTAAGGAATTTTGACTGGCAACTTTACTTATTTATTTGGGGGTTTATGTCAGAGCAGAACCATAATTCCCTTTAACAGTCATATTGCAAAACTACCCCATACCTCTGTTCTCCACAGAAGATTCAGGCAGTTAAGAAAATGTGTGAAGGGTACAAACCACTTTAAAAGACAATCTGTGCATACAGCTGTGAAACTAACTTTTGTGGCTATTTTGTTTCCCAACAGAAAGCTAAGTGAAAATCATTTGAAACAGATATTTTTGGAGTTTTAATCTCTGGATGAATTCCAATGCAGTTAAAAATATTTATTTTGAGGAAAATAGATTTTTCATTTAAAAATATGAAAAATTTTTCTAATGAAATAAATTCATAGTTAAATCAGTTCAATATGAGTATTTTTGTTAATGGTTTTATGCTGTTTTTACTCGTAAAGAGAACCTGGGGCAAAGCCTCCTTCTGCTATTGTTTTGATAACACAGTATATTAAAATCCAAAAAACGAATATGGTTAAACATATGATGAATAACTCTGTATTTCAGATCTCAGGTGAAATCCAGAAAAGTAATGGCACTAGTGACACTATTATAATCTGAATTTTTGAAATTCAGACTAATTGCCCTAGATTAGTTACTTACTTGTCAGTTATTACTGCTTAAATTAAGAAAATAAATTTAAAAGTTATGAAAGTTATTCCACTTGTTGTGAAAAGTCCTTCTTTCAAACACAGAAACATTTTTTTACAGTAATTGACAACTTTTTCACTAACTGGAATAGGAATATATTTGATGTCTCAATTTACTTAATTTATTACTTTTTCTGAAATTCTGGTCTGTTGATTTCACATTACTTGAGTTTCCATGTTCGTTTTCAATAGTGATCAAGTGCAAACAATCATATTCAGAAACAAAATATCTATTTTACAAAGATCTTTTCCAGGATAAAATTCTGACTGCCTCTGTTGTCAAGGTACCAAAGATCTGTACCAATACACACGACCAAAATTCCAGGAGCAGAGTTTGATTTTGTTCACCAAGGGAGCCATTAGTGTTTTAAAAACTAAAATTTTCAAAATAATTAGGGAAAATAGTAGTTCAAAGAAAAAGAATACTTTATTATTATTTTTCATAGTGGGAGTTTAGAATAGCTTCCTTACTAGCCACTCTCTAGGAAGAAATACAATTAAAAGACTCAGAGAGAGTCTTTTACCTTTAGTAATTTTAATCAGTGATACATTTCCATAAACACATTTTTTCTGTAAACAATTTGCAAGGGAATGTATTTCATGCTGTTTTAACATGCTGAGACCAACTTTATTCTGATACATGCAAGTCTTTTAAAACAACCGAAATAGGACCCATTCTGTGCTTGCTGGAGGGCATCATGTCATGAAGATTATAAAACTATAAACTGTATTCTCCCTATGACTGGCCTTGAGACATCTAAAATTACTTATTATTAGAGAGTTTGCAAATAACCCTTTCAAATCTTTCATCTCATTAAAGCTGTGCATTGTTGGTTACCATACAAGCTGTATGATTTTATCTTATCTTAAATACCTCCATGAATTTCTTCCACTGGTATGACAACACAGTTCCTGTAACTGGGTTGAAATTTAAATTTAAAATGACTTTGCTACCCTGTGTGTGGTCTAGTCTAAAACTTCAGGTGTGTGATCACAGATATCATGATATCAAAGGTGTTCTGACGTGCATGAAAATTTGGTTTTCCTGACCTAATCAATAGGCTCATTCTTCCCAGTTAAAAGAGAATGGAAGGAATGTTCTTATCTATAGAAAGACCCTTCTGTCAAGATTTATCTGATCTCCATCAGAGATATTCATAACTGTCCATCAAGATATTCAGTAACACTGATTCCTTGCAAAGCCTTTTGATAGGCAGGAAAACAGGAAGACCTTTTAAAAATCCAGGGGAACTGTGTTCTTTCCTTCAAGAGAGTGGGTCTGTATGAAGATCTTCAGCTCCAGTAATGGTAGAAAAGAGTTCTTTTGAACTGGAATGGACTTGCTAGTTCCTTTCATCATTTAGACCTTCAACACAGTGTCCAAAATAATGGTTCTGCAATGTCTGTTAAGTGATGCATTTCGTAAATAGTGTCTAAAAAACAGATGCACTTTCACAGATTTAAACACAGCTAATTTCATATTATTGTGGTATCAACTGAGCCTGCTTTTTTGTCGTCTTTGACTAAATCCTGAAGCACTCCTTTATTGTAACAGGTCCCATGTAGGTTATGCTCCGGCACTGAGAAACAATTCATAGCTCCCTGACTAGCAGGCAAATAAAGAGAGCAAGAAGTTGCTGAATCAGTCCAGTGACTTACCAAGACTTCTTCCAGATGCAAAGAACAATCCAGTTTCATAAGAAGATCAACATTTTTCTATTCTCTGTGTATCAGACAGGCATCAGGGGAGAAATCCAGAGACTGCTACTAATAACCGATAAATGAATTGATAGCCCATGTGCACTGAGCAACATTTCCATTAAAAGAAAGACCCAATAACAAAAAAACCCACACCCAACCAAACAACAACAACAAACCCAACAAAACCAAAAATCTCCCTGTGAGGAATACTGTTTCCTGGGCTGCAGGATAAATGAAATCTGCTAATGATTGTTACTGATTGCTCCTTTACCAAGAAGTTTCAACTGCTCTTCTTACTTAAAGACTTTAACAGGCTTACATCTTTCTTTTCTGTCTCCCATTTGTACTGGATTTTAAGTATCCTGAAACTTCTAATTAGTAGAATTTATGTCCCTTAATTTATTTTTGTTCTCTTCTTTTGTTCCTCTCTCTGTTTAGACTGTGATTATGTCCTGTTGGCTATAATTTCTTGCTGTTATTCTGGCTTTCAGTAAACTAACTAACAGCACAATGTTTTATCTATCTCATTCAGTGTCTATCAAAGGACCAAATATGAGTCTGCATATTTCACGCTTTTTCCATCAAACCCATGACTTTCAACACCTGCATAACCCTTCATTTTCCCATTGTTTATCACACATCACATCTCATATACATATACATACATATATGTATAAAGGATATTCAGGACAATATCTGGTTTTATAGCAAGCAGAACCACCAGATGTTTACAGACAAAGCGAAGAAACAAAAATAAAGGAGTTTTTTGAAATAGCAACTTTTAATTTCCATACTTTTTGTGTAGCCATCTATACAAATATCCACAGAACACAGAAGACTGAAATTCCTTCGGGTTTTGGTCTAAATGTTCTGTAAATCATCTTGATAGAAATTCTTTATTTCACAGGCATATCCTGTGACAAAATGTTACACCCTACATAATTTGTGCTAGGAGGGCTTTTTTAAAAATTTGCTTCTTAATTCTTACAAGACTAAAATATATTTTGTACCAAATTTTGCTTTTTACCTCACATTTTGTCATAACTACATCGAAAATGAATGTGTAAGTATTAATACAATAGCATTACATAAATTTGAAGCAATGCAGGAATAAATGAGAGAACAATATTTAAGACAAAGGAAAATCAAGAAATGTCATAATGTAATACAGTTTTTCAAGTTACAATTTCATATTAATATACACAAACGTATAATGTATACAAGGACAGCAGTGAGGGATATTTCTATTAATTTCTTTTGGTCCATTGTTATGTTTGTTCAACAGCAGAAGCAAATCACTAAGTAGCATCAGTGAGGAAGAAAAAAACCTTGGAAACAAAATTTTTCATGACTCTTTATGGAATTAGTGACTTGGTCATTGTCATGGAACTGACTAGACTACACTAGGACACAAGCTATTTCCCTTCAAAACAACCTGATCGGAATGATTTCTTTTGTTACACTACTAGACGTGACCTTGTGTCCCAGCAGACAGTTGTGTTCTATGTGACTGACTTCCTCTTCTCCCTCTGTGCACGTGTGCATAGTTAGTGATTCTGTCTATTAGACTAACCAAGTAAACATTGTTTGCCTTTTGGGAGCAGAAATATGACACTGGCAGTGGTCTGCAGCTGCTCCCTGTCACTGTATCTTTGGGGTCATTTTTTTTCCTGTTTTCCCTCCTAAAGTTTCTTTTCTTTGACAAAAGAAAACATTTTTTGACTGGAATATGGTGTAGTAAGGCAAGAGTTATACTACTTGTTTTAATGATCTATTTTAATTAGGATCAAAGTTGCACAAAAAAAACACTTTTTTTGTTCCCAGGAATGTTTTTATCTTATCAGCTACTTTGTTACATTTTGACATTCAGTAAATATGGTGGCTGAAGAACTTTGACTATCTTTTTCTATATGTGAGTAGTACATTTCCTTAATAACTATAGGCATGCCATGAATTTTCTTTGAACTTCAGGGCTTTAGGTACCTACTCCCTGACAATGAAATTTCCCACCTGTCATGACTTTCTGGGTTGCTGTAAAACTCTTCTTCTGGTCCACATCCTTGTGATCTTAACTCTACGGGAGCACATGAGGCTGCTCTGGTTGATTCTGAATTTCACAGAAGTGTATTTTGTATTCAGATGTGTGCTAAGACTGTTACTGTTCTGCAATATGTTAGGTGGGAAACACAAAAAGATAAATTTTATTCCTGGGGGTGAGCTTAACAATAAATGTTCTTCTTTAATCTTAATTAACCTAAAATGTCTGATTAACTGAAGCATGGATGCTTTGCCCAGGATATTTCTGCCTCTTACTTCTCCACCTCTGTTTACCACCACTCTCTTCTGATGGAAGATAAGGGCACAAAGGGCTAACGATAAGACCCTTTTCTACTGTTTTAATGCCCTGCTGTTGTTTATTCCCCTAATGAAAATATGGCTTCTCATTGTGCATGTTTTCATACCTGGCACCAGTTGTTTGGATAGAAATGAAATTATTTCACTCACTTCTACCACTCTCCTTAATATCAGGTAATCAATATTTCATTTGAATATTTACATTTCTCCCCCTCCTCCTTATTGTCAGGCTGCTTGTCCTCTAGAGATTCCTGAAGCTAGTCTTTATACTAAATTCATAATAAATTGCATTCTAAAAACATCCTTTAAAGACAAAATAATATTTACAGATGGGGAAGGTAGAAATGTTTTGCCTAATGAGAGCTTTTTTTTTGCCCTGCACTCGTGATTTTCCTGTTCTCTTTTCAGATACTGTACTCCAGCACCTTCATAAATCTTTTCCCTGAAATCTAAATCACCCATTCTACCATAATTTTCCTCCATTTGATTCATGGTTATTTCCTGTGGTCATTATCTGTCCAACTTTTCTTCTGCTATTCAATACTCATTTTTAAAAGTTCATCCTTTACACAGTAGCTCACACGTGTGTTTGTTAATATATCACATTTCAGTAAATCAGTTCAATTCATTAAAAATCACATTATTGCTCATGAAGTGAAAACTTCTTTATTGCTATCCTACTATTTATTAATTTGAGAAGGCCACCAAGGATTAAAACATAATCACTCTACATTGCAATGCAATCCTACTGTTTAAAACAGTAGCTTTCAAAAAACACAGAACAGTCATAAAAACAGATCTTTTTTAAAAGTGTATGTTTTCTTTTGATAAACATTATGCTTCCTATTTCACATAAGAATACCAAATAATATTTTTTTTAAACTAAGAAAAAGAAGAGAAAATTTTCAATAGCACTGTTTGTTTTTGTGGAAAGGACTCCTGTCAAGTAGTATTACATTATTTTAAGAAAAACTGTATCTTTACTTATTAAGAAAATAAGAAAGGTCAGTTTGCTTGGCTCCTCTCTCATTGTGAGGTATCTTATTTATATTAGCTATAGTACCTCTAATATTTAAACCACATGCACTGCACATTCATACAAGAAATATTATATTTCTATACTTGTACATATTGAGAGACAGAGAACTCTAAGGGTGCTGCTATAGCATATACAGATCTGTAAAATGGGCAGTTTAGCTCCCTAAATATGGGTTCTTCTATAAATAGCTTTGCTATTGACTGATTCATGAATGTTTGTTTGTTTGCTTTCTTTGTGTTTTTAAATAGCTAAAGCTTTGTGTGTTTTGGATGTTTTATGATACTAGAGGAAGGAGAGTGTAATAGGAATTATACATAGCAAGGACTTTTTCACAACTGTTGGAATGTAAATGCAATACTTCTAGATTGCAGATATGAACAATTTATTGTTAGATTTTTCTGCTTGTAAATATTGTGCACGTGTATGTTAGGAAATTGGTGTGCCATGCTAAAGTACACAAAGAAAAACAATTACAAAAAAAAAAAAAAAAA
>WBMV01000300.1:7418-93622 GCA_013396655.1 Campylorhamphus procurvoides | reverse complement strand
AAAATTAAAAGAAAAAAAACCAAAAAAAAAAAAAAAAAAAAAAACCAGACTGACAAAAAGATCCATCTTTCTTAAAACTAATTATGGGGTTAAAACATCAAAATTAGGATTTTTCTTTACTCTTTTCAATAAAAAATTTTTTTTAAAAAGTAGAAATGTTTCCATTAGAAAGCATACAGCTTAAAAAAAATTCCTTGTATTCATTCTTACTGCTTTCAACTAAAATTCTGAATTGTCTTTTCTATTCATTTTGTGAATTTTTCACCAAAATTACACACTCAGAAGAAAATGTATTGCTCTTGACCAATACCAGAACCATTAGAGTGTGAAATTAATGGGCGCATCATTAGAATTTGATTTTCAATCGTTTGTCTAAATGACCTGTAGTAGACGAAATAAGAAAACATGGACAAATGAAATACCTGAGGATTGTGCTAAAAATGAAGTAATAGACTTCTGCCCCCATCAGTGAGGTAAAATCAGAAGTAGTTCAGCAAGAATTAAATATAAATATTAATTTGCTTAAGGTGTGATATTGTTTTTCCTAAGTTATGAGGGATATATGGATCATTCTGCTTCAGGATATGAAATAATTGAATCTACAAACTGAAGAGGAATTCTCTTCCACTATTCTGTTCCACTGGTGCAGCAGTCTACGTACACGGTTGGCTTTTCTCTTAGAAGATACCAGTAAAAGGTCACTGCCCAAAGGAAGGTGATAACCGGAATTGATGGGCCATCAACATTTTCCATAATCTCCAATTTAGCACAAAAGTGTTATCTGAAGTGAAGAAAGATCATAGTAATGGGTTCATCAGTTATTTTTTCTTTATATCATTTGAGTTCTTTAACCTCAATAAAATAATTCTGATTCTCAAGTCAGTTTATGGACTGAAAGAAAGGAAATGGAGCAATGCAAAATAAAACTTCTAAATATAAATCTCTCCAATCTTCTACAGATATGTGAGCATTTTTAGTTGGAATTTGAATAGTGGTAAAGTCACTGGATTGGCTAAAAAGAAAGCACATTATCCACTGCTTTGCATATATTCCCACTGTCCTCTTAAAAGAACTGCATTGACGCTCTACTTATGACCTATAGCTTGAGAGAAGAGAAACTTCTCTCTCTGCCCAAGACTTCGATTCTGTATCCCAAAAATGGTCTTGCACTGTACCTGCACTGAAATTCCCAACAGCCAGGCAGATTGATTTCTGCCTTCTGCTTGCACTCCGTGGTAATTCCTAGTTCTCATAATAATGGCAGAAAGATGACCTAGTACAAATACTTAACAGTGAGAGATGATCTTGTACAAATCACAGCAATTTGCAGTGAATTTTTTTATTTTGGTTTTGGAGAGTTCTATAATTCATTTTGTGAAGACAAATCCAGTAAGAAATGTAATGAATGGCCTTGAAGGCAATATTTATTGCCTCATGTAATACCTAGTTTCTACAACACTGCTAATATAATTTTGTTTCACCTTTCTTCCTCTATAGCTAATCCCCCAGGATTCAAGTTCAGTGAGTTACATGAAAATGAAGAGTGGAATTGTGAGGTTGATTAGATTTGATAGGAAGAAAGAAAATCAAGTCAGACTTTTTCTTTATAATAACCATATTTGGTATGGTTACAGCAGTTGCAGTACCACATTGAGTTCATTTCATCATCCCTTCAAATTTTGCATGCATAAATATATATTAAGGGCATTGAAGAATATGGATGTAGGAACTAAACTCCTAAAAATCCAGAATAGTTATTCACACGACCTGTAAATAATCCCTGGTTCTAAAGATTTTTCTTTCAAAATTACAATTGCCCATCAAACTGCCCATCAGTAGGCCTAGTCATTCTGTATTTACTCAAAAAAACTGCAGATTTAGTGACACTGGATGTGTTTTAGAATTCGGTACTTACTGTGGTCTTGCTTTATGAGAAGGAGTTGCTGATTTATAGACTATATAAAACAACAAAAAAATCTTTTTTCCCTTTTGATATTGCATATTCTTAGAAAATTTTATAAGTATTACTGCATTCTTCTTTCTCCAAAGTAATTAGTAAAAGTAATTAGTGGCTGAAACAACTGAAAAGGACTGCTGTGTATTTCTGTTTTATGTTGCTAAAAGAAGTGGTAATTTTCTTACTTTGTTTTATTTTATTTTGTTCCTGATATTTACAGTTTTCTGGAGCAATTGTGCATGGTTTCTAACGTGCTGTCCTTTATTCTTGTGCCTGCTGGTATATAACTTTAATTGCTGTATACTTAAAACATAATAATCTTACTAGTTATTATTAATTTGTTTTTTTTCAGAAAATATTTTCATCATCTAAATTACTTTCATACATCATTTCAGATTGTTGGGAAAATACTCAAATATGTATGCATTCTTTTAGAAGAATTTATTTCTTTAAACCTTTCATTGTTATCAATGAAGTTAATTTTGAGCGGTGTTAGAGCAAGGAATCGGGCCAGTCTCTAGAAATATCAGTGCCACTATGTGGAAATTTCATATTTTTTTTGTGGTCAGTTAGTGGCAGAGATTAGGAGAACTCGAATGATTTCTTTCCATCCCTTCTTAAAGTTACAAAATACAAATCCTGACTGTAAGTGTATAAAAAATCAGACATATAGTAACCTGTTAGATTCATAGCTTTCTCAAGAAGCATAAAATGTTTTTAGATTCATAGCTTTCTAATAATATTATTATTGTGTATGAATGGAGGTTATTGTTTTGCTGGATTTTCTCTAGAAGTCTGAAAAGTTAGCAGACAAAACTGCTATACTGCAAATCTAGAGTTGAATTAATGCATTGCAACAGATGCTGCAGCTTTGTCTTGGGCACTTTTAAACACTCATTTCCCCTTTAATTTATTAAGTAAATTTTAATTTCCTTACCTTTTCCAAATAGTAAATTCCAGGGAGCACTTTCAAGAAATTTCATTTACTGCATATTCCCTATTATCAATGCTGTTCAGACTGAACAAAAAGGCATAGAATGGAGTTTGTATTTCATTAATATAACCTTGATTGTCATATAATGGAACCTGTTCTTTTGACCATGTTTTCTAAAACACTATTTCAACACTATTTATGAATGACATTCTGCTTAATTTCTTGAATCACAGTTTATTTCAATTATTTCTATGGTCTCTCTCTGTATGCACTGGACTGTCATGCCCTGTTTTCCCTCTGTGATCAATGCTGTTTGAATGGAAGACCTGGACAAGATGACTTTCAGAGATGCCTTTCAAACATCTCTGTGGTCTTGATATACTGCATAAGGCAGTAAGGGAGAAATTGGCACTTTCTATTGCAGTTTCCATATTTACAGACATTTACTTCATTTATATGAATTAATACTCTTTTCTTAGTACTGTTTAGATCAATTTAGGGTACATCTTTCCTTGTGTACATATCACAAACTTTATGCTGCTTCAAGGTTGTCTGAAAAACTTGGGATAAATATTTGGGATACAGGCTGTTGTAAAAGGGTGCCATGACTTAGGGGTTTAGGTTTATGGTACCTTTGGATAAGTGCCATTATCTTAAAATTAATATTCAGTCAAAGTCTATGATTGATATGTTAATTTACAGTGATCCAAATGAGTGTTGCATTTAAAATGTTTGTGGAAAATGATAGCTAGATGATAGCTAGATGATGGTGATAGATAGATAGATAGATAGATAGATAGATAGATAGATAGATAGATAGATAGATAGATAGATAAAACTGCAATTAATGTAGTTGCCTGAAGAATACGTCTGAGACACCAGTCCTCACGTCTATGAAGAAACTTACTGCATTCAGTCTTAGTGCACACTTTTTATCTAAGATTACAGACTGAGAGGTAGGCGCTCTCTTACTTGGAATATAGCCACTTAAGGAATCCTTCAGGAATACAGTCAGCTTGAATCTACATTGCTCATTTCCCTTTTCCCTTGCTAAAACATGTGTTCACTTCTAATTCATTCAGAAAGTATACTTCATAGTCTGGTTTTGAAGATAGAAAAGTCAGTTTGCCAAACTAGTTTCACGTTTTGTAATTTGTGCAACTATTTGACTTAATAACAGGTTAAACGTCACACTAAATTGAATGCTTGTAGCTTTTAAGTGTCTCCATCTTTTCTTACCTATCTGTACTTCAGCAAATATGCCTGATGAAGTATCTAATTATGATTAAAACCTGTAATTCATTATGACTGAAGCTGAATATGATGGACTCCATGCGAAAATGGTTAGCATATTATGAGGTAATATATTCCAAAAATTCCTCATTTAAAGACATTAGCTTCACCATTTAGCAAGGCAATGAGTTCAGATTGTTTGACCGGATGGCCATTTGCAACAGGTATTTATTGGTGTTTAAAAGGCTCTGGGACCTCTGGAAGAAAAACGTGAGGCAGCCTAAAAAATATTTATTCCAAGTAATAAAGTCAGAGTCAGAAAAACCATAAACAATTACATTAGGAATCATGAAATGGAATGAAAAAAATAAATAAAAATACAGTTGGATGATTTACAAAAAGTATTTGCTTTGCCATACTCTGAGGCTAGGTTACTCCAGGGCAGCATGGCTGATGCAATATCCAAGTCATTTGAAATGCAGCATGCTTTCTTGGAAGAGACAAAAACCATCAAGTAAACCAATGGCAAAGTGTATGATAGAGTGAAAATTCATTGAAACAGAAATATCAGTTTATGAACACTAGCAAATAAGTAGTCATATTCACATGCACACTGAAGAACAAAACTCACAAAGAAATCAGGTGGACTGCAGAAGTCCACAAACTGTAAGCATTCATAGTGCTCCTCTGAGTAAGGGATGTTTCAAACTGATTATACCTAACTTCATTGGCTTTAATCATAGGCTTTCATGTACTAATTTTTGAAAGTCACCTAGCAATTTGGTGCCATCAGCCTTCATTTTTATTTGCCTCTAATTTATTAACCTCTAATCTTGGAGTCATTCATATGCCTTATCATGCTTATACAATAATGCAGTATTGGATATACATGGTCATGCAGATGCGCCACCTTCAGTAAGGTACTGTTTAAAAATATTTAAATTTCACTACATTAAAAAAAAAATCTTGAAATTCAGCAATAACCCTGGGGCAGGGTTAAGTCATCAAGAAATATCAGTGCTCATAGACTGACAGATGCTTCAGATTACAACACGACCAGTTCTGTAGATTTTTACTGCCATGTGCATACGACATGTATGCTTTCTGTAATATTTTTTCTTTCAGTAATGCCCTCTGTTGCAATCTGTGTGCCACTTCTCAGGATGTTATATGTCTACTTGAATGTATTCACACACAAAGATAAAAATGACTGGGATGCCTGAATGTTTTTCTATTTTTAAAGCAGTATTTCTTTCAAGTGTTTTGCAAAAGCAGCAACTGAGAACACCCACTCTTTTCTTTATGCTCATTCAGGTTTTGAACAAAGACAGAATAGTCTTTTCATGGAATCTATCAAGAAAACCTGTGGTTCTAATCGTGCTCAGCCACAGATGGAGGAACAAAATTACTTTCCTCAGCTTCCAGAAATCTACAGCTTAGCAAAAACTTTGAACTAGAAGTTGTGCGTTGGAATTTACTAGCTCTTAATCAATTTTTCTTCTATTAACTTGCCCGTCCAAGACTGTATGTGCTTAGTATTTTCTATGCTGTGTCATACACATATGGAGTGCAGCAATGGAGACCACTTTCAATCTCATTGCTTTTATTGGCCTACTTTTATTATTTGTGTTTTAGATACAGTTTCAGTTCCTGGTTTAGTGCACATTTATAAGTTACTGTACTTTTTATTTTGAAGTAAAAGGGGAGCAAGAAAAACTGTTAACATCCGACAACCACACCTTGATGCATTTGAGCCCCCAGAGTCTTGGTATGGTGCATTAATTTTTCAGTTTGTAATTTGCCAGATGCATTTAATGGAACCAATTTTCATTACATCTGTTCTATGGTTCAAAGAGCTCTTTTAGTTGCCAAAGGGAGCCAGCTTCACACAGATTCAGAGAGGGTGCTAATGCACTGTATCTTGAAGTATTAGATAACTAGGGATGGTTTTATAGCAAACAGATTATTTTTTACAGAGGAAAATTCTATATTCATGACCTGCCACTATTTAAATTTAAACTGCTTAAGTCTCTTCCTCAGGAACCATGTATTGATTTTCATGTAATTTTCTTCATAATACTCTGATTACTTATCTTTTTAATCAATGATATATTTCTGTTTATTGGTAAAAGAAGACATAGCTATACATGAGTAAATACTATTTTTAAACTAAGAATAGCTTAGTAAAGCTTTCTAATGAAATATTAAAAGATATGAAGAATAACTTTTGTGATTTTCAGCTCTAAGACAAGATATTTCCTATACCAAAACAAACTCACATTACCAGGATAACTGTACACGTTGTGCATAATTTTAATCTTTATGAAATGTGTAACAGTTGTATGGTATTAAATTCAAGATTTCAGTTGACAGTAACTTTCAATGAAAAGGTTTTTCCTCATGGGCTGAAGAAAATTTGAAATGTTCTACTACACTTTGAAGTTCTAAAGCATCAGCCATATGAGAATTATAAAGCATTAATCCTGAAGAGTTTCCACCTGACAGTCATGAAATAGCATACCTGTGTGAAAAGTGACTCAGTTTTACTTCCTCAGGCAATACTTTCCTTTTTTTCTGCTGCCTCAGAAATATGCATCATGTCATAAAGAGAAGATAGCCTTGGAGTGACTGGATCTTTTTGAAATCACTGAAGTCTACAGTATCACTGTATTTATCTAAGGCATTTCAATGACATTTATAAAATTTGTTTATACCAGGGGTTTTCTCCTAGTTGTTAAGCCACATGTGAAAGTTGCTCCAATAAACTAATCAGGAACTTACTTTCACTGTGTTGTTTTAAACAGTTGCTGTCTGTAAAGCTAAAATCATAATAGAAGGAGCAAATCTATTTGCAGGAGTTCATATGCAATTTAAGAACATTAAATATCTCCCAGCACAAGCAAGATCAATTACAAGCTTGCCATGCAGCCTACAGTTAGGCTTTACATTGGTTTTTTTGTAAGGTCCACTTTTCAGGCTTTGGGTAGCAAGCAGGCAATTTCTTTCTCTGCCTAAGAGGGAAGAGATACCCACAATGAACAGTCCTCCAAGAATTCTAACCCTTTGTCTTTTCTCATTACATGGAAGCATAAGAAGAATATTCTTTGCTGTATTATGCATGCTGGCAAGCAGTAGGACAGCACTGATGTTTCCCCCTTCTGTCTGCCCTGGCATATGTTATATACTAAGCTAATAATCGCATTTACATTTTCCAAAAGCAAAAACAAGCCCTTGTAGTGACGGTGTTTTCGTTAACTGACAGAAGGGGGGATTGACTATGAAGTACCTATTATGAGGTCATCTGACAAATATGCATGGAAGAAGGAAGGAGCTGAGGGAAGGGGTGAAGAAGGATACTCACTCCAGGTCTGCATTTCAACTGCAAGATTTGGTATCAGAACTTAAGAAGAGCAAAGAAAGAGCATGAACAGCCTCAGAAGGCATATTGAGGGATTCTCAAGTGTGTTTGTATTGCATTAATTTATGGAGGAATACTTAATACTCACTTAAAATTCACTACAAAAGAAGCAGCTGGAGGTGTCTGTTATGCTGTGCATTGCTACAACTGGAGAGTTACAAAAAGGGTTGTAAAATATGGTTATGTAAAAACATGTTTACTAAGTTTTACTGAACTATTTTGGCTTTTCAGTACAAAAATGCATTCTAATTTCCTTTCCACATTACCGTACCTCTTATTTTCATTTTCTAGTTATTGCTTTGTTATATTTAGCTCTATTTGGAATTAGATGGTTTTGTGCAATAAATGTCATGGTATTTCTGTTGCAGACACAAAAATAGCTATAGGTTTAAATTTATGATTGACTCAGAAATAATAAATTGCATTTCAAAATTATCCATTTCTGGTCAATAATTATGGACATTTGTAATTGCTATAGTTTTCTTTTCTGCTCATGAACAAGGCCTGAGTACTTGGTAGCATCAAAATTCTAACATCCCTCTTTTTCCTTGAGATCTGGCTTTACTATCAAGAAGTTCACCATATAAAGCTTTTGCCAGTGTTCTACTGGTTTTCTTTAACTTCCTGACTCAGAACTTTTGCTTTTGTTTCAGCCAGTGAGAAGATCCCAAGTCAGATTTTTCCTAGAATCTGTAACAGTTGATAACAAAAATGTATTTTTAGACAGAAAGCAATAGATAACAACTACAGTGGGACAGCCTCTATCATCTCAACTTTGAAAATGTGCTTGAGTAGTGAAACGAAAAGCAGACAGACCAGAATTTGCTCCTCAGTACATAAAACTGACAGATTCCAGTCCATAGATTCAGCTTCACCTAGTGGCACGTCCTGGGGAAAATAACATTTTAAGATGTGACTTAAAGGAGGGATGACCTTTGATACACAACAGGTTAAACATTAAATTTAGTGATATACAAATACTTTCAGGAGTCTTGATGAAAAAACATGGAATTAATAGAAAGTTATGGATATTTTCTCTAGATAGTACGACTTACTATTAGGAAAAATTAGGTGTTCCTAATAAATGATGAATAAATACACTGAGAGACTAAGGACTGAAAATGTTCCTAGGAGACTAGAGCACATGAAATATCCTTGCTTTTGTTTAATTATTTTGTCTTTTGTTCTCTGCAGCTGGGGTTGCCTAGTTTGTCTGTAGAAATATTCCTTGATAATTTATGAGAGAGAAAAAGTAACATCATCCAGAGAGGACTTCTCTAGTCCTGTGGAGAGCACAGCTTACTCAGTGTGCATTGGTGATGTCATACCATAGGTGCTTAGGTCCCTTTTCCAAAGCATGTAAGTTCTAAACATACATATTATTCCAAAACACAATGCACCTTTCCTTATAGTACAGACTTGGCCTGGTGCTGTGTACAGCTTAGTAGACATACTAACAAAACAATCTGCTAGCAAAGAGTAATCTCTGTTAGCAGGCACAGAGCAGTTCAACAGGAGCTTCATGAACTTCTGATTTTTTAGCTAGAAACCAAACATGTAATTACTAATCTGTGCATATTTTAGCCTAATATGTGTTCAGATTGTACTTTCTTACATTCATATTTCTGTAACAGATCTACAATTGCCACATGATTCTAATTTTGATTTTATGCAGTGCCACAGGGAAGACTGTCTTAAATGAACCACTAAGGTCAAATTTTAAGCTTTTCTATGCTTATTTTTCTAAAAATTTTAATGAAAAAGAAATTAACTTAGCTTTACATACTTTGTGTTATATAAACAATATCACTTACTATTTTCCCCTTTGTCTAGGTTAATCTTAAAAGGGTGTAATTATTCCAGCAATTTCCTAGGCATTGGAAGGAGATGCACTATTCCTAAACTGGTTTGGGTTTTTCTCCAAGCAGTACATTTACCATTTACTCTTCTATTACCTCAGGTAACTGCTAAAAATTCGGATACTGCTGAAGCAGATCCTTTTTAGCACAATAGGTCAAATTTATTCGTTCTGGTTTTTAATATATTTTAGTTGTCCAAGTAGACTTGGAAAGGGCAGTACATTAAAGACTTTCTCTTTACTCCTTTTCTCATTTTCTACCATTATTAGAATATATTTTCCATTATGATTTTCAGTTGAGACTGAAACAAAAGCTTTCTTTCAGAAATCTTTCTTCCATTTAATGAGTTATGTTCCCTATTTCATCTTAGCTTTCATTGTGCTCCTCTTGCTCTTTGTCTGCCTGAATGCAGCCTGTTCCTCTTCCATGTCTTTTGGAATTCACCCTTTTCTACCTTATTTGATACAATAGTTGGCTTTCGTTGAAGCATGTGGTCTTATGTAAATATTCTTTGGTTATCTGTGTTTCTTTTCTAACTTTAATTTCTTTGCTATTTCAAGTAGGTCTGCCAGCACAGACTAAGCTACAGAAGTGAGACCACATAATATCTCCTTTAGGACATAATAAAGTCCTAAAGGAGAGGTTTTGCCTGATCTATGAGTAGGAAGCACACCATCAATGTCACCATAACTACTTGCTGTGTGTTTCCTTTGTGCATATGAAATAAAATACATTTTTAAGCAATGTCCAAGAGACCTGACAAAATTACTACCATGAATTTCTGTTCTGTTATCTTCTTTCTTAAAAAAAAAATTAAACTTAGCCTTAGCATATTTAAATGGCAATGAAAGCAGACATATTTCTATATTTTTGTTTATTATTAGCGCATTTGCCTGTAAACCACTATAATAATAATGACCAAATATGCAACAAATTCACTTCTGCATGGTAATACCCTGCAAATCCCATTGACTTCAGCCAGTTAAGATTTTTAGATAATCCAGAATTTGATAAATTAAAAATTAATTTGACTACTGTCAATATAGTTGAATAATGCTGCATATAAGGAATGCTGAAATTTGAAAGTTCTTTGAATCATTGGATTATGTTTAAAAAAATTAAATTCCTTTCTACTTCAATGGTGCAGTATATAACAGTGTTGTTTTATGATAGTTTAGTTCAGTTAAATGTCTCATTAAGAAAAATCAACCTCCTGATTTATTATTGCTTTGCAGAGTAAATTTTAATGAGTTAAATTTCACTAATGATTAAAATCCATTTTCCATTTTTTATGGAGGTTGAGTACATTTGTACTCAATACGCATATTTAAGTTTAAAATTATTACTGCTCCCACTCAGTTACTATTTAGTGTATATTAGAAGATTATTTTAATGAAATTTAAAGAATTATTCTTTATATTAATTATGCTATTTGAAGCAATTTTAAAACTGTAGAACTGCTTCACTACAGAAGTAAGTTGCTTTCCTATATAGTGCATTTTTATTCAATAAATCCACATTTATTTATATTTATGTCAACTGAAGATTACCAAGTTTGGACTTGACTCAATAGTAAAAAACCCCACCTTTATCCATACAGACCCAAGGTATTTGTATATGTATTTTGAGATTTACTCTTAACATGAGCTTTCCCCAACTAAAAAAAAATATAGAAATCTCTTTAATTTGATAGAACCACACCCTTGTGACTGGAGCAATGTATTCTGAAAATGAGACCAAGGAGGTGTGCAAAGGAAAGTTCTTTACACCCTTTAGAAAAGGGCAATATTAAATTCTGCTGCCTAAGTCAGTTAATTTCCCATGTTTCTGTTTTCATTGTGAGGGGGACTATTTTCAAGTACCATAACAAAGAGAAACATGGTGAGACTATTGTACAGATTTGCATCTGTATTACTATTAAGTTTTTAATTATAGGTAGACCAGATAGCATTAAGGTTAATTGTCTCCAATTGCTTTAGTTTCATTTCCTTGTAATGTATAATTGTAAGTTTTCTATTCAAACCTATTTCAATCAGGGGTCACATAATAAATACTTGAGAAAGATAAAATATTGTATAATCTATATATAGATTATTTATATTAAATAGGCTATTCTATAGTCTCTTCTCTGAATGAGGTAGATATCCAAATTCCAAATGATCATATCATTTAAAAGTTATTTGGTTTTATCACTAGTTTAAATACATGACTTATTATTTATAGATTAGTCTTAATTTTTTGGCATTTGCAGTTTTGAGAGCTTTGACATTAATGTCTTAATGTTAGATTAATCTTGCATTTGGTTTCTATTTTTCAGCTACTAATTTTACTCACACTATGAAGATACAGATGAAATCGATACAAAGACAGGTACATTCGTAGGAACAAGACAAAAAAAATCAGATGCACAGCTTGTGCTGAAAGCTAAAAGGGGAAGAAGAATATGACATGATATAACAAGGCATGACCAAAAAAAAATAATGGGAGAGACAGTGGCATGGGAAAGAGAATAAGGGGGAGACATTGCTGTAAGGCCTATACATACCTTACCTTTCAGCATCTATTTTCTGAGATTGATAAGGCAGAAAGATCTACTGTACTAAAATACAGGTTCCTCTTACAGCAGCACAGTAACAAGATTCAGGAGCTAATGGGAGGACTGGTCAGGCAGGCAACTAAATCATCTTGAAAATACTGAAAAAGAGAGTCTTTAATTTGTAAGCTCTCAATCTGTAATATTTATAATTTCTAAAAATATTTTTGACTAGATGTGATTTTTGCCAGCTGAAAGCTGCCCTTACTTGTTTAATGCTGGTGAAGTCTGCTGCTGTTGAAGGCTCATAGGTTTTCTTGCTTCCCTACTTTAAAGCTTGCAGTTTATATGCTTGCAGGAGATACACTGTAAGGAGCCTTTAGGTTTTTTGGGTAAATCTGCTCAGTTTCCATGATAGGTGGTAGGTAACTTGCTGTCAATGTCAGTGCCAGCATCTTCTTGGTAGAGATAAATTTTTACATGTAGCTCTTTCTCTAATTCAATGTCAAATTCTCAACAGTGCCATTTTTTCATTATTTTCTCAAAAATGCCCCTTTTTGGTTTTTTTGACATTGTATTGAACAGTATTTCAAGGACATTGCCATTCTCAAATATATCTTTCAATTAAAACTTGTAGAAAAATGGGTAAAAATCTTTAAAAACAGATCTATTCCAGGCATTTGGGATGAAAACTGCCATTTGCTCATTTTTCAGTTTTCTGTCTTTAGAAAGAGATTTTCCAGTTTCAACAGATTATAGATAGTAGTTACTTAAGAGAACATGTTTATACTATCTGCTTTGCAAGCTCTGGCATAAAACACTGGGATTTTGTAAGAATCATAAGACTCAAAAAGAAAGAGTCTGATTTTGAAGGACATATTATAGCAATACTTGTATGGAATTTCCTAGTCATTAAGAGAATAACGGCTACTCACATTTCCCAAATGCAGTCAGCCAACGTTTAGAGAAATCTTTATTAAGAAAATGACCAGACATAAAAAGTCCTTCTCTTGTAAGTGCAGGCACTTAATTGACTGCTCTGATCATTAAAATAAATTAGGCAACATTCTCCACAACTCCCCATGGAACTTTTATTTCTAGAGAGAATTGTAAAACAATTCACTGTTGCAATGCAAAACAGAAAACCGTGTTTTTCTGTTACAGTAGCTGTGCCAAAGTATGCACATTTCTTTTTTCCATTGTCTTTGGTCTATCTTCCCTTAAACCAGATTTGTTAAACTGAGTTAATTTCCTTTCTTCAATGTCTGCATCAATCCTGTTACTTTATTTTTAAAGTTTCAACATAATATGTTTTATCAAACCTTTAGCAACCTTTTCATGTGGTTTAAGAGCTGTAGCTGGAGGTAGCAATTCTAGTAAGCTTTGCTTCCAAGATACCTGATCTTTTGTGACTGTTTAATTAATTTTGCATTCCACAAGTTAATTTTGTGTTTCTTCTGCACAAAGTCCATTATTGTAATACAGTGCAAGTTGTCTTTTAATCACAGAAAGCACAATTGAGCAGGTTGTGGTAACCCTTATATTTCTATTGGATTTTTTGCCTTTTTGTTAATTTATCATCAAAGATTCCATGCCCACAATTTCTTATGAATTACTTTGTCTAAGCTGGTTTTGGAAACTTTCTATTCACTTTCTATGTGCCCTGTAAATCTTAGAAAAGCAGGGCTTGACGGTATCTCAAGAGTTCATTTAATCTTCTCCCAGAGGCAGAATCTGCTGTGCTTATGTCATTCCTGGCAAACATTTTTATGACTTGCTCCTAAAGACCTCTAACCTCTTCAGGTAAATTATTACGATGCCTTCATATAATTCTACTTTGAGTTTTTTGTTAATGTATAGCTTATATCTTTCTTGTTACAGTTTAAATTCAATAAAGCTTAACCTGTCCAACACGAACATGAAGAGTATTTCTTTTCCCCTCGGTCATATATTCTCTCCCAATCTTTTTTTTTTTTTTTGTCCTAAATCCATGCTTTCTATAACTTTTTGAGTTGTATCTTTCTCAAAGCTACGTTCCTAAAATTGGACCCAGTAAGCACTTAGTGTGTTGCCAATGACAGAGAGAATGGAAGACTGATTTCATATGTCTTGCAAGCAACTTTTGTGTTGTTGCTTCTAATACAATTTCTCTTTTCATAGCAGTAAGATATATGTTGACTCATGTGACTATGATCTCCTGTGACAACATATTCCATTCTATAGAATTATCAGCAAAATAATCCCTGTTATACACTTGGTCATTCTTGCCTCGGTGCTTTATCATCCTTCAAAGGATTTGATCAACTTCTTGATCTCACTGCCTCTGCTTTGAGACATTTAAACCACTTTAATCATGAAAGGACACATGCTCAGTTTAATATTTCATCATAGAACTTCTTTATAAGTATAAACATATCATGTTTTCAGCCACTGCTATTTTTGTAGTTTTACATGTTGTTTTGGAAACTATGTGTTCTGTAACACTTGCAAATAATTTCTATTTGGTTTCAGACATTCAAGGTTTCATTGAGAGTTGTATATAGTTAGGTATAACTTTATATAGATACACACACACACTATTTTGGTCTGATAGATACTTATCCTACTGAATTCACTTTAAAAAGAGGCAGAAAAAATTACAGTATTGCCATGCTGTCAGATTTATTAAAAGACTGATTCTCAGGCCTCAACTTAATTCTTTTTCTTTGCATGACAGCTCTACTTGGTTTGGCGTTTTTTTGTAGGTTTGTTAATTTAGTCTCTGAAATGCAGCTAGTAACCTTTGTACATTTCATGAAAAGATAGTATTATTGTATATCATTGTATTACTGCAAATTAATTACAAGAGGAATTCAACAGCGAATATGCAAAGACAAAAAAACAGATCTATATGATTCTCTAGAAATGACAATCACAGGAACAGAGAAATGTATCTTTTCAATGGCATAATTATATTTCTTTAATATCTCTTAGGATATATTATGTGCTAGAGAGATGGATGAGTAGATATAAGATATCCTTCACCTTCCTTCTTTTCATGAATTTTATCTCCTGACAAAGATCTCAATTAGAAGGTTTTACCATTTTTATTAGGAAAGAAAAAGAATGGCATGTCTTGGGTGCTTTGAAGATGTAACATTGCATTTTAATATAATTTGAACTTCTAAATAATCATGTCATAGGTTTACTTTTGAGGATCTAAAGTTGTAATCTAAGACAATTTGTTACATTCTTGGCTGTGATATGTTCTTAATCTAAAATAATTTCTCTCATCTCCCAAGCTGGCATAGACCAGTGAGGCAAGGAAAGTAAAGTTATTTTTAGAAAAATAGGTTATGGGTCTTACGTTCAATATGTATACAAACAACTGTTAAAGTTCCTCAGGCTGTATTCAGCCACACCAAGATGTGACTGATTTTGAACAGTTTACTTTGACCCTACCAACATGAGGTTCCAGATTTAAAATGTGACATTTTGTGGGTGGATTTTGTATGTATCTCTTCAAATTCTACAAATTTTTCTCTGGAGATTTGCTTAGTAGCCTGTAACTAGTAAAAGTGTGGTTATTCTAGTAGTACATTTGTTTGAAAATCTGATGTTGTTTAAACATAACTGCTTTCATTACAGGAGCTAAATACATATGTGCTTGCCAGAACTTTGGAGTGGCGCATGTGATGTAAGTGCCTGTGTTCTTTTCCAGCTACAGGTTCTCGCTCTCAGGAAAAAAAAAAAAAAAAGGGATCATTCATTCCTCTCTTTTTTCCTGCTCTCCCTCTCTTATTTTTACTTTCCCATCTTTCATACTGCAATGTCTTGCCCTTTCATTAACTGTTATATTTCTAAAACCCTTTTCTGAGCCACTGAACACTTTAAAAAGGCAGAAAATTATACAGGTTGGGCTTTGCTGCCAAGCAAGTAGTAAGTGCTACTTGCCTTCAAAGGGGTGCAATGGTAATGCAGAGGGTGGAATAAAGGAACAATTTTTAATGACCGTGAGTTCAATTTGTAATAAACTGCCTGAGCCAATATGCGGTTTAAAGTATTTATTCATTGATTAATGAGCAAAACAGCCTCTGGACGGCCCTGGAGTCTCCTGCTCCATCAAAAGGCACGAACCCGACCAATCCCGAGTTCGCTTTTTATACCCTTTCTCGCCTTTTTTTTTTAAATTTTCTAATCAGGATCTATTCTGTTCCATGCCCGGGGCAAGTCCCGTTATCACAGTAGATGGACCAGTGGATGGGGTGGCAAGACCTGTTGTTATCACCGTAAGTTGCCCAGGGTAGAGACAGTGAGTCCCGTTATCACAGTAGGTGGCCCAGGGTGGAGACCAGGGTGGAGGCAGCAAGTCCCGTTATCATGCTGTTCATGCTTCTCACAGCTCTTTCTATATCTTTTTTATTAGTACAATTCAAACCTTATAACACACATACCATTGTAGTTTAATATTTAACAGCTTAAGCCATCAAAACAGGATAAGACAATACATTTAACAGTTTAAGAAAAACTTTAACATTTGACAGAAATATCAAGTCTATATGCATAAGGTTCGAGATAGATTGCCAGCAGCCTGAAGAATATTTCACAAGCACAAAAGTCACCCCTGCCCTCCCCCTTCGGGTATCTGCGGTTTATCCAGCCTTACCCCCGCCCCGCTAGTAATGCAAGGCCATATCATGGGATTTAAAAGTATCAACAAAATTTCCTATTATCAAGTTACCACAAATTGATTCAACAGCTTTTTTGCAGCCATGGTCCCGCTAAGCTGAATAAAATTACTGCTTGTCCCTGCAAGTCTTGTTTTCCTCATCTCCATAAATGATCATGTCTTCAAAATGATAATTGTCAAAATGCAACACTTATCTAAACTGTAAATCATTCATCCCTAATATTTACTAATCAGGATGTACTTTGTTGTAGTCACAAACAAGATAATTTAATCAAATTGTCAAATAGAAGAAGTCATCAGCTACAAATAATGACTTTGCACTGGAAAACTCATGTTATACCTTTCTATACAACACACTCTCTTTCTGGAAATCAAAGGAGATGCAGTCCTTGAACTAATTTGCACAAACATTCAACATGCAATCCCCAAACACACATAGCTGAAATTTATATTTAATTCAAAGGTATGACTATTATTGCCATTAATTAATACTTCTTTTTTTAATATATAGTGGATATTGCCTGTTTGGTTTGATTTTTACAACTTTTGTCTTTTGGTGGAGTTTTTCTTATTTTTTAGGTTGTTTGTTTACCTTTATTTTGCCTTTAGCTCTTCTGTTCTTCTGGTGTTTGTTTTTTTTTTGTTTATTTGTGGATTTTCATGTTTGGGTTTTATTTAGTTCTTTGTGGGGCAACTACTCTTGCTTTGACTTTGTATTTGTCCTGATTATTTTTTTAATTACCTTAATGTAAATTTATGGTTGCTTCTTGTGCCTTGTAGGGCTTTCAGCAGCAATAGTTTTTCTTACTTTAAACACCTGGTACATGTAAAATTTGACATTCCTTTCCAAAACAGGCACATCCTTTTGATTTAATGACAAATGACTGTTGATTTCTATTGTGTGATCTCACTCACAAGGAATTGCTGATAGTAAGCAATTGTCACGTTTTACATCTGACGTATGTCAAGAATAATGCCAAAGGTGATAATTCGGTATCACTATAATTCTTCAACTGGCAGCAGAAAAAAAAATACTTTTATTTAAGTGGCACTTGCAACTGATACTGCTACGCAAGATATTACCATGGTGAAAAAACAGTCATTTTCGCTGCCACTAAAAAACATCTCCTTTGTTTGGTACCAAAAATAATTCCAAATAAAGCACAAAACCAGCCAGTTTGCCAGATTTCAATGTAAAATGACGTATTAGAGGCCAGCTGCTTAATTACTTTATTAACCTATAGTAGCCATTTCTAAAGATGAATTTTTTTTAAGAAGAAATGTTAATATGTATTGTAAATGTGCAGGTATTGCTATGAAGGACTCATTCAAGAGGTTATTCCTCAAAATGTGTGTCTTAGTTCAAAAGAGAACTAAGATATCTATGTTGGCCAATAAATAATCTCTCTCCTTTAAGTTTAGAGAACAGAACTTTAATTAGGAAAAATATATGTAAAGGAAAAAAAAAAATAACAGTTCTTAACCACAACACACATATATATATATGTATATATACAACAACAGTCTGCAACAAACCCTTCCACCCCCAAATGACAAGGCAAAACAGTATAAAAGGTCCTCTTGGCTACTTCCCAAAAAAAAAGGAAATATGATTATATCCACAGACAGCAGGTGGCGCTGTCGCGCCCACCCAGCTGGGCTCTCTGACCTGTTGGTGCAGGTGATAGCTGTGGTCTAGTCGGGAGTGATGGTCGTATTCTGCTCAAGAGTAGAGGTTTCCTCCTGTCGAGGTCCTGCTGCTCCTCTGAATCCAACAAGCTGCTGCAGCCCAGATCTTCTGAGCCCCATTTATGTACCCTCAGGGAGCACCCAGTCCCTCCCCCAGGGCGGGGACTCACACAATGGGTGATTAACTCTATGAGTCATGGGTATGGTTGAACCGTTGATGGCCCATTAGCACCCACACCCCCTCAGGCTGGGTGTGAGGCTGCTAACAACTTCCTGAGCAACTGCTGTGAATGGTCCATTGTTCTTGGGGAATGAATAGAGGGTGTAGAATACATAGCTTTAATCACCCCCCACAGTGATAACTGGTCCCTCCTGCTGAACTAGGACAATGTGTTTCTTTCAAATGGCCATTCTCCATACTGAAATAACAATTACCATTCACCTATCACCAAAGAAATAAAGCACAGATTGACAAAGAGGGGGAAATGTATCTTTTGAAATAAACACTTGACAGAAATAATGAATATTTGAACTTGAAGACTGTATTAGAGTATTGAGCTGACTTAATGACTACTCTCTTGCATTGTTATATAAGACTGAGATTTTGTAGTTGTTTTGGATATCTATGCTTTTGGCAGAGTCTCTGAAAAGTTAACATAAAAATGTTATTATCTATCTCTAAAAATTAGCTGATATTACTCACAGATTTTCTTTTCATAGAAAGCAACATGAATTCATGAAGAGAGAGGTGAAAAATGACTCTTGCTTTGGGAAAAATTGCAGTTTAAGAGGTAGTGAAAAAGCTCAAGACCTCACTTAAAATAAATCAGCATTCTGAGTTTATGGCTCAGAGCAGTGAAAACTTCCCATTTCATACCTTAGCAAAAGATTTATTTTGCTTTTTGAACAGATTTTTCAGATCTGTCTAAAAAGTGCACACAAGGGAACTTGTACGTGTGATCATCTGTGTAAGCTGCAGGAATCAGAACAGTCCACACTTCTACAGAATTTATCTTGGTTGATGTGACCATAAGGAAAAAAGATCTATAATTCTTGACTAGATAGATATACCTATGATATTTAGATTTATGAAACCTGAAACATTATGGCTATTGTTCATTCTGGAGTTGAATGTGATGAAGGATGTCAAATATCATGAGCAGGGTTTCTATAGGTGCATAAGCAACAAAAGGAAACTGAGAGAAATTACAAGCTTGGTGATGACTGGGGCAGGGACCCTGGTGATAGAGACCATGGAGAAGGCTAAAGTATTAGATTCTTGCTTTGCCCCAGTCTTTACTATAAAAACAGCCTTTCAAAATCCCTACTGGAAACTGAGGGGTAAATCTGGAGGAGGAAAGGCATCCTCTTAGTGGCAGAAAATCAGCTCAGGGAATACTTAAATAATCTAGACATACAGAAGTCCATGGGGTGCCATCGGCTGCATCCATTAAAGCTGATGGAGGTGGCTGATGTCATTGCAAGTCAGCATTATTTCACAAGGGGAAGTCAGACATTACCAGCCTGATAACCTGTGATGGACTGTTCGGCTTGGTGGATGAGAGGAATGGTTATTATCTATTTTGATTTCAGTAAGTCTTTCAACACTGTATCCCATAACATTTTCATACAAAGGCTGTTGAAGTGTGGGCTGGATGAGCAGACAGTGAGGTGGGCTTAAAAAAGTATGACTGGACAAGCTTAGAGGGTTGTGATCAGTGGCATGAAATCTACTAGGAGGCTGGTAACCCACGTGCCCCAGGAGCCAATATTAAATCAAATGCAGTTCAACATCATTAACAGTCTGGATAATTGGTTAACTGCAAAGGTACAGTAAAATCTTTAAGTCATTATATTGTTCATCTTTGTTGGGACAAATATTAGTTTGTGCTTATTTAGCTTTCTGATTCAATGAATGTCTTAAGGTTAAGAAAAATAGAGTTTATTTGATTCAGGTGTTTTCTGTCATTTATATAGCCTGAGACTGTAAAACAAATATATCTCTCAAACTATTTCCAGATAAGCAAGAGCAAAACCAGCAAAATCTTGACTGCTGCCTAAAGTATTGGAGATTATTTTTAGTGTTTCAAGATTCACTTTTATTTTGAGAAGTATAAGGTTTTTCCCTTTCTTTTTACCCTTTCCTTTTTTTTCTTTATTGTGCCGTTGTACAGTGATTTTGCTTGAGCTCGTAATGAAGTGCTTTTGATCAGCACTAAAAAGGTTTACTGGTTGAGACCTTAAATGCAAAACTTCTGATGAGAATAAACTTCAAGGTTTCAGAATGCACTTATCAGATCTATTGTATGAATAAGTGTCAGGTCCCAGAGCAGATTGCATAAATCTTTCTGGTTGAGCTTGGTGAGTGCAAAGCTTAATACCCACAGGTTTGCAATCTTTTTGAAGGTGATTATAATTCAGCACCAGCTTTGCATCCAGGATGAAGGTTCCCCTTGAACACAAAGTATGTTACATGCTTGTGTTCTAGTGATCAAAATACCCAAAAGGTTGCCACTCTTGCAGTTCTCAAATCTGCAAAATGATGTTAAAGTGCTACATTCAATCAGCTAAGCTGTAAATTCACTTATTGTAGATTGAAGGCGTAGTTCTACCTCATATGCCAAAAACTAATTTCAGTCATGGTACTTTTTTCATCATACTCCATGGTGCAACATAGCTCAGAGATTTGCTGAAAGTTTATAAATGGCATGTGGAAGATTTCATGATTTTTTCTTACTCACACATTCAGGGAAGGATTACTCCCTGAGGAAGCAAATACGTACTCTAATTTTCCAAGTAAATGTAGGAGATAGATGTTCATCTATGGTTGTTTAGGATAAATTTGCAGACATACTGTACAGAGTTTGAAGATTTAGTTGATCATAAGTAACAATGTATTTGTTTATGTTATGTTTGTTTTGACTCTTCATTTAGATAATGGTCCCAAGTTTGTCAGTTTGACAATTCTACTAAAAAATGTCTATTATTATTTTTAAAATTTACTGTGAACTATATGTTTTGTAATATCAATCATCCCCAACCTCTTACTAGCAAAATTCTCAAAATAATATATAATAGAGCTATTCTTTTTGAAGCTGTACATTATTAATCTCATACAAAGTATTTTCCTTGTTAAACTGAGGTTCAGTGTGATCTGAAATTTTATAGAATATACTACTGAAAATTTCCTCCTACTTTTAAGAGTGCATCATAAACCAAAGTATAGCTCGAAATAAATTCCTAACATTCTCTTAGCAATTCTTTATCTTTTTTTTTGAGTGATTACAAAATAGCAAACTAATTTGCAAAATTCAGTGATCACATAAAGTTTCATGGTGATGATTTTGTGAGACCTAGCTGACCTTTAAACTTTAGTTTTCTGCTTTTAAATTCAAAGGCTTCTGAAATGAAGAGGCTAATAAAATACTATAGAAGGTTTCTATCTCATTAGTCATAATGAGACTTGTATTTTAGTGAGACTCAGACACATACCTTGAAATCAGCTTCCAAACCTTGATCAAACCAAATTCAAGCCTAATTTTGTGGAAAAATTTTGTCTGCCCTTGGCAGCAAACTTTTAAAATAATTTTGTTTCAACCTTAATACTTTCCTAGAAAAGGAATATAAGCCTTTTTGCTCAGGAAGCAAGTTCCATTTAACATTCCTATACACTGCTGGGAGGTATTACAGAAAACTTCACTGGGTTTTTGATCACATCCAAAATACTGACTATAAGGTGAAATGAACAGCAAAAAGTTGTTATAAATATGTAAACTTAAACTGTTTTATCATATTAGTAACTGGATTCCCTCTTCCACTGAAAACAAAAGAATATTCTTAATAGATGTAAGCTGCAGAGATACCTTTGGAGAATTATACTGATATGAGTTATAATGACTCAACGTTTAGTTACATCATGTTGCTATGTCTTGTTTTAAGCCTATGTTGACTTCAGTAAAGCTATGCAATCACTGTATATAGTAATATAGTGTGCCTGTATCTAATATAGTGTTTCCACGAATGTTTAGATGTTGTAGTGTAGATAAATGGCCCCAAAAGGACACAAAAAAGACACCACTCACAGTGGTACAATAATAAGCACTTAAGTTATACTCAAAAGCTATAAGGTGGTGAATGAAGTCATTTTTCTGGTAAGCATCCTAATATTACCTGATGTTCACATTCTTAGTATTTCCTGTTTATCTCTCTTTTTCTGGATATATAGATAAGCATATATATATACACACAAACAAATACAATTATATGTACAGTGTGTGTGTGTGTTATGTGCACAAATATGCTCATGTCTTATTAAATCTTTTTTGGCAATTGTAACTTTTCTGTTGATGACCAGAGGTTGGAAAATTTTTCTGAGTTTGACCAGAGGTGAGGAAAAGAATCATCACTGAAGGTGAATCAAGTCTTCTGTTCTTCAATCTACCCATCAAGCTTATGTAGAGTAGAAAGTTGTAGCACTTAGTTGTAGCCATAACTGTATTTATATTTGAATTCCATTTGGGATGCTGTAAACAGGTTCCACTAATTTCATAATGCTAAGCTCTTGTGATTGTACTTAAGTCAGGATAAATAACTGTTATACTGATATAACACCAGTCAAACTAGGGGCTGTAGTAAGATCCCTGTTTTCATAAAAATAAACACCCACTCCTGAGTCCGCTAGAACAGTAGAACTGCTGATGTCCTGATACCACTAGGGAGGTCACGTTGTTCTCACATTAATGAGGAGACTTTGTTTCATACTACCCATCAGTATTGAATGAATCAGTAATAATCAAAATCTTACACTACTTCTGTTTCCCTACATTTCTACAGTTGTCTGAAATTATGTTGAAAGCCAAAATTACCTTTTTCTAGCTAGTTAAGTTTTATTCACCTACAGGAAACTATGATCTGTTCAAAACAAGTAAGATGTTTAGGGCAGCTTGTTTTTTTTTTCTTTTGGACAGGGACATTTTTTTTTCCCCTTCAAATTAATTTATACTGTCAAACTTCCAGAATAGGAAGGTTCTTCTGTTTGCTATAGGTGAAACTCTACTTCTCCTAAAAGTGAGGAAATAGTTTTTCAGAGTTACCAGGAACGCCAAGCATGTGAAATTGTGATATTGGAAACAAATAAATGCCATTCATGTTTGCAAATCTTTACAATCTGCTGCTTTTTTTGAAAGTACTTTTATTATATATGCTAGCTTATCTCAAGGAGAAACATAAAAAATATACAACAGATTTTTAAAAAAATTGAAAATTCCCATGATAAGAAAAAGAAAAAAAAAAGCTGCACCAGAGAAATACATTGATGTAACAGCCAGTTATATGAAAAATTGGAAAGAAACCCTAGTCTCCTGAGTCCACTGCTAGGCTGGCTTTACCATGATGTTCAGGAATAATTATGGGGAAAACACTGAAATCCTTTCTTATGTACTTCATTCTCTTTCATCTTTATTTTATATACAAAAGTATAACCATTTTGTGGCCCAAGCTCAGGCAACCAGGGCTCCTTTCCATGTAAATAAGTGCCTCACTTGACAGTAGTGTCCTTAGAAATGTGAACTGAGATGCCCCACTCTGGTAAGTAGTAGTTCCCAAGGTCACACAGGGTAGCAGAACTGTAGGTGATTGCTGTTTCTGAACTATCTTCGGAATGAGATATGATTACTATGAACAGCTGTCTTGACTCTGAATATCTAAATTCTATATGAATAGCTCCTCATTTTCCCAAATTTTTGTCTCAGTCTCTTATTTAGTCAGTTAATGAGACCAGAATGTCATGTATTTCCTTAAGATTAGTGTTATATTAATAGTTCCTCTGTTGTATCTTTGGATGCTATTGTTTGTGATGAAGCTTATTATCAGTTTTAGTATCAGGTTTCATGGAGTCTGTCAAAATGTTAGGGAAAGAAACAGTAGCAATACAATCTGAAACTACATTCCATTTTGAAATACTTGGCACTTTACATTAGAAAGCTAATGGTATTCTCTATTTATTTTTATAAATGTTTTTAAAACATCTCATCCTTTGAGAATGACCATCAGTGTATTTTTTCCCAGGTGGAGATGGTGCCAGTGAAAGCATGGCACATTTACAGCTAGTGACAAGTTCTTGACTGACTGCAGCCAGCAAAGGGTGCTTATGAATGCAACAGTCAAACTCTTTTCCTGAGAGACTGTGCTTTTGCTTTTACAAGGTCCAGCTTCTACTGACTTAGTGATCAGTTTGATATCTTGTTTCAGAATCTCTGTTTTTAGCAGGTACATTAGACGACATCAAACTATCCCTCTCCCAGAAAGCTTGTTATATATAAATATCCTTGACCTTACATGAGATGTTATGGATCTGGTTCAGGTAGCATTTTTGTCATGTTGTGAGGGCGAAATTGTAGTTGAACTTAAAACTCCTGCCAGTTTTTGGAGCATAGGTAATGTACTGCTACTGAGAAAAACACACAGGGGAAGGCAAAAGGGGAAAAATCCCACTGTTTGTAGCTCCTAGGTCCTTAAAGCATACAGATTGTTTTGTGTTTAGTTTTTGTGTTGAGTTTTGGGTTCTTTGGTTGGTTTTGGGGTTGTTTTTTGGGGGTTATTTTTTTTTTCAGTTCGGTTTGCTCTGCTTTTTTGTTTGTTTTGGTTTGGGGGCTTTCTGTTAATAAATGGAATATTTCTCATGTTTTCCAAAAACATCTTCTATCAAAATTCATTTTCTCCCTCACTTCTGATACAGTTTTGACTAGTGTTTGCCCTTACAATAGTTGAATCTAACAGATGAAAGAATAAAATCCAGAGTACACAGATAAAAACCCATGCTGATTCATCTGTATGTTACTAAATTAAAACTTGTTCACCATAATCCTTCACCACAATTACCTCATATCTAGCATCTGTGTCCTTTGCTTGCTATTTCTAGGAATAGAGTCCGTCTTTTTTAAGCTACTCAACAGCATGATAACAATGATTTCAGCTGGAGTGTTTATCTCAAAAGACACTTAGCCATTTGTGTTGAGCACTAAAAGATACCTATTTAGTAATCCTGTTTCTTGTATTTAAGCTGTAGTTGTTAAATAAGAACCAGATTTATCATCTGATTAAATA
Organism: Campylorhamphus procurvoides; assembly: GCA_013396655.1. Taxonomy (NCBI): domain Eukaryota; kingdom Metazoa; phylum Chordata; class Aves; order Passeriformes; family Dendrocolaptidae; genus Campylorhamphus; species Campylorhamphus procurvoides. The sequence goes on along the minus strand of WBMV01000300.1, from coordinate 68,226 downwards.
TAAAATACCAAGAACAACATTTATTTACAATCTTAGTAATCACATACATTTCTCAAAATTTAAAAATAAGAGAAATTTGTTCATCTGTATTCTTATGCCCGGTCTACCTGGTTTGCACAGATATGTATATTTTCGTGGCAGACCTATGCTGATTTTGGTAGGCAGAAGATAGGTAAATGTGGTCAGGACGGACAATCAGAATGGGGTTTTGAAAATCTAAGTTAATAGAAAACCTTCAGGGACTATAGTAATTTTTTTTTTTCACTCTGTTAGAGTGAAGTATTTTTACGTAGCTGTTGGTTAAATTCAAATATGAATGGTACTGTAAATTGCATAACACCTTCTTATCATATACTATGATACTACAATAAAAATCCTTCAGTGACTTCTGTATGCTTGGTCCACATCAAAACAAAGCAGCTTGTAAAAACAGTCACTGTGACTGCAAATACTGTTTGATTCTTAACATACTTTACTAAAATTGCATTGGTTTAAAACCAACATGTTATATTTTCCAAGGTTTGATTTTTAAAAATAAGCAAAATTATAAAGTTAAGGCACAAAGGTGAACACTGCCAAGATGCCTAAGACTTGGATTTCAAAATACTTTGGAAGATATGCAGATGAGGGTAATAAAACTGTTAAATATTACTTGATTTTGTTGGAAGATTAAGATATGATGAATTTCTGAATAAGTGGCAAGTACATTCTTCCCCTTCTACTTGAAGGCTTGAAAATTATGGGTGCTGGTAAGGATGTAGAAAAAAATGTATTGGAACCAGTCAGGCAGCAATTCTAATAAGCATGTGGGTCTGAGACTTCCTACAAGTAGATTTCTTGTGACAAGTTAAAAACATTACTTAGTACTGCAGACCTTGACGATAGCAAGAACAAAGACTGTGCAGTGTGATTGTTGTGAACAGTTCCACATGCTTCTGTAGCAGTACTGAAACAGCAGGCATCAAGGAATGTTCAGTATAATTAACATATCAACCTGAAGGATCCTTCATAGGTATCTGTGCTTCTTATTATCCAAAATAGAGCATCCTCGCTATATTCTCTGTGATTACTCTAAGTGATTCATTTCCTACAGATTCACAGTGAGCTCCACTTCTGAATTAATTAGTGTATCTATATATGTGTGTTTTCCCTACAAAAATTATTCTCTTGGCCAAAAATTACAGGAGTCCTGAAGTCTTTCACTGATCTGAAATTAATACCTAGTGTTGTTTTATTCAGCAAAAAAACCAGATGGAACAAGACAATGCCTAATACAATTTGAAGTTCCTATTTAGGCTTTAGTGAAAATGCAGGTAGCATAAAGTCTAGGGGTAAGAATCTACAACTGAGAATATTTTATCACTAACCCCTGAATTCACGTTGTCATCATTACCCTTGACACAGTAAACATTATCTCACCGCTGTCTGTCCTAACCTGTCCTACTATATGCATTTTTGCAGTATGTAGAGTTTAATGGCAGTAGAGAACATTTTCCTTTGATTACAGAAGGGGTTGTCTTTCTCTTTCCAGCACATAGGAAGCATAGGCATTGTCATGGTTTAGAAATGTTACTCCCCAATTCAGTGTCGCTGCTGAGACTCTCCAAACCATGTGCTGCTCTCTTGCTCCCCTGCTTTCCTTTCCACATGGGGTGGAATGGAGAAGGGGATTGGAAGCAAAAAAGGCAAAGATCATGGGTAATGGGGAAAGCGAATAAATGGTAACAGCCACAGTACTAATGAGGGTGCAAGAAAGAAACGATTCACGTGGAAAACCTCTGACAATAAACAATATCCCACTGCTCCTTCCGCCACTTTACCCGACAGTACCAGAGTCCCTTCTCCCCAGCAGAGAGTCGCTTTCCAGATCCTAGCTACGCCCCCTCCTGGCTACTGCAAAAATAAACCCTGTCCTGTCCAGAACCAGGACAAACATGGAATGGGAAATACGGGGAAAAGGCAGAGGAAAAGGTTGTGTATACAGTTGGAGGAACAGCTACCACTTGTCATACAGTTAGTGTTTAGCAGACTCACACCTCTCTCCTTCAGACTGTCTAATCCTTACTCGAGCAACCTCCAGACCTCTGTCTATACAGTGTGGTCCCAAAGCATGTTGTGCTATATGGCTTTGGAATCATAGACCTTAAGTCTATGTACTCTTTGGGAGAGATATGAGTATTCTTCTGGAAAAATGAAGGTATATCTATAGAAGTCTAATTAGCAAAATGAAATTCTGCTTCTAATTATTTCTTGATTTCTATCTTTTTCAAATGTCAAGCTGAAACATTGAAATAGTTATCAAGATGCTTTGAGATGCATTGTGAAAGCTTCATATTATTTCAATTTTTAAAAAATATAATAATAACAGAAAATAATCATTATCTTCAATACTCCCTCCCCCAATTAATGAATGTTGATTTCTTTTTCAGATCCCAGAATAGTACACTAAGCTTCTAACCTCTAGTTAGAAGCATAAAATATAGCTCAGTTTTAATTTATAAAAGGAGGCACTGGAGGCAAGCATAAAAAGCATGTACAGTACAAAGGATATTGTTTTTCAGCCTTGATTTTGAAATATATTTACACAGGCATACTGCAAAAATCAACTTCCATTTTAACCAGTGATATTTCAAGATCCTGAACATCTCTTGGTAGGTAGTAGAACCTCACAAGATCAGTTTCATAAAGAGAAAAAAACCATCCAAAAATAAGTTTGGTCACTACCTAAGAACTCCTACAACATTCTTTGTAAGATAACTTGGAATGCTGTGTTGTGTCAAAAATTATTACGTTCAGCATTTTTTAAACAACAGCAATTGATTTTGCAAAGGAAAGAGAAAGAAGGTCTCCACCTGCAGAAGACACTGTCTATACTGAATGCTTCAAAAGAATCTTTATACATTCATATTAAGAAAAATATTTTTGTGGTTAAGTCACATACTGAGTACATGTGTATATATATTTCAGTATTGTGGTTTAAACCTGGCTAGGAACTAAGTACCACTCAGCCACTTGCTCACTCCCCCCACCAGCAGGATCAGGAAGAGTATTGGATGAGTAAAACTATAAATATAGATGAATTTCTTTTAAATAGCTTTTTAAAAATTTTTAAAGGATCATTTTTAAACATACCTGACAAAATTTCTTATGTTCCTTTCATATCTCTCATATCATAATATGATTATGAACAGAGGTCAGTGTTAGAGAGTGCAGAGCCATTATTTTACTACATCTTCTCTCCTAGCTCAGAGAGTATGTATTGATTGTTTTCACATTTGCAACTCTAACACCATTAAAGGATTAATATATATTATTAAAATTTCATCTCTTATGTATGAATATTCATATATTCATATGTAATATTTCATTACATCCAAGCAACAAGCACAGGCCCTCTAGATATAGTACCTAGGAGTGGTACAGCATATTCCAGGCAATAAACTGAAAACTTTTACACCATCATATGATGTTCCTTTTCAAAAATAAATCAGACATTCTCAATATGGTTGACTTAGAAGTTGTATCTTTCTTAGATTCCTACAATATCATAGTCCCCAGGCAAAGATTTCATGAGAGAAAGACTTTTCCTTGAAAGTGGGCAATTAGCAAAAAAAAAAAATATCAATTTCTCATCACTTAGCCAAAGTCATAGAAATTACTGTAGTCTCTCATATCTATTTTTCATTTAAGTCTCCAAGTTATTTGCTAAGCATGAAAAGAAGAAAAAAAGGAAGAAATTTAAATCCGCTGAGTATAGTATGTCAATGAGAAAGCTTCCACTTGCTGAAAAAACAGAATTAGTACCTCAAAAGAAAAAAGAAATTGCACCAAAATCCAACTTGTCGCCTAAAAAGAGGACAACTGCTTTCTAAATAAAGAATAATATTTACATTAAACATCTGAACTGCTCAAACAATAAACTGATTTCATTTAAGGAGATGATGGATGTAGGTTAAATATTTGGGAAAGGTAAATTTGCCATCACGTTACATATGTGTGTGTGTGTTTGTGAGTGCAAATGCACATATGTACAGACATAACATTAAAATACAAAGCTACAAGTGATTAGAACCATTGGAACTGTTCAATAATTGAACTTGGGTGCAATTAGCTTATAGAGCTCTCATTTGAAGGAATATTCAGTCTTATTCAGTTCAGCTGATATGTCTTAAGCTCTAATTCTGCAAGCTGCAATAATATGGGCAATCTCTTATCCCAGCAAAGAAATGCATCAAGTAATTTCTGATTCTGTAGTCTGTCATCTAAACTATCTGGAGATATTTTGTAGATCCCTGAAACACAAAATATAAGCAACATAATAAGCCCTTTTCTATTGTGATATCATTCTGCTTTTAGTTGAAAGCATTTTGATTTGTGTAGCAGAGTATTAATTGTGGAATAAAGTGCGTATGCCATAATCTGTTTATAAACTGTCCTAAACATAGTTATTTTGAGTAATAAGGGTGAGCAATAAATACCTCAGGATATCATTTCAATAATGTAGCCTATTCAAAATCATAATTTTTTAAAGTTCACATAGTAACAGTTCACAATACACCAGAGTACACTCATACCAACATTAGGACATGTCAATTAATTATTTTGGTGAAAAGTTAACAGAGTAAAGGATTACATATGTCACATCATGAATGAACTGCAACAGATGTATTTAGTCAGCTTTGTAAGGTTTTCTGTTGAAAATAGTAGCCTAAATTGTTTGATTACTAAACAACAATTTTATATTAAAGAAGTCTCACATAATAGACTGTCACATTTCTCTTTTTTTCCAGTAGAGATAAATTGAACTTATATTTTGTTGTATTAAGTTTCAGCTATTGGGACTCAATTTAAACAGAAATTATAATTCATACCAAAAGTATTACAGAATTTGCTGGAGTCATTTGAAATAAAACCAAAAATGTTAGGGGACAAAAGCCAGAAAAACTCAGTAGATAAAACTATATAGTTCTGTTCTATCCACTACATATTTCATGCAGAATTGAGTTTGGAGAAGCATTTGATAATATATTGTTGGAAAACCCCTCTCTGGTTTAGTCAAGCAAGAAAATTACCCCCAAAGCCCACAAGATTTATAGTGCTTAGAAAACAAAAAGAAAAAAATGGCAACAAAAGATAAGGGCAATTCAAAACCTAATGAGACATTTTAGGCCTCATTTACATCTCTAACCTGATGCATTTCTTCAAAGCGTTTTTCTTACAAATTTGCATACTAAAAGCTTATTCTTCCCTAACCAAAATGATGATGAGATTTCCCACACTATACTAAAGTTAGCATTAGTTTAAAAACTACTTATAGTCACTGCTAGAAGATGACTAGTGTATCATTCTCAAATTCACACCTCTATTAGAGCTGATTGTGAAACCAAATACTTTTTTTCTTTATATATGATGCCTGTAAATGTAAAACAGAGGTTTTACGGATCATTACTACAAAGCATGGTAATTGTGTCACTGAATGGCTTTTTTTCACTAGACAAGTCTATTTTTTTTAATTAAATGTGAATTAAAAAAAATCCAAGTATGTGGATAAATGTCTTTTGATTGGATAAGCATCATCTGGTGAATAGCATATATATGGATTTTCAAAAGGCTTTAAATGAAAATCCCTTGTCAAAGGCTTTTAGGTAAATCAAGCAGCCATGACATAAGGAAGGTCCCCATATGGATAACTAATTGGTAGAAAGAAACATGCCCGGCATATGCTCACTGTAATCAGTAAAGCAGAGTGAAAAACTAAGGCTCCCTTCACCAGAGGATACTCATCCTATGGGCTATGTTTGTCCTTGCAAAGAAAGGTATGGTTAAAGGATCAGTCTTCTAATTCTGTTTAAATTTTGGGTTTCAATTACAGATTGAATCAAATTGAAATTTGGTATTTTCAGAAGTGGAATAAATACTGTTGTTAAAATAGCAAGAGGTAACAGGTTATTAGTTTATTCTTCTTAGCTGCATATGAATTTTTAAATCTGATTCCAATGTTAGAATATTTCATTTTAGGTATTTGGGGCTGAGGTGAGTAATGGAAATATTTAATGCCCAAGAGAAAGAATATAAAGCATGAATATTTTATGATGTGTTTAAGAAGACACAAGTAGTAATACTATGGGGAGGGGCAGTGTTATGCAATTTACATGATCTCTAAATTTATCTTAATTGGCAAAAAAGTACACTAAGAAAAATCTCACCAAAAAAAATAAAACTTATGCTATCTCTGAAGCAACAGCATATCTATAATAGAAACCTTACCTCTTTGCACTAAATAACACACAAGTTGTTTAATGACCTAAATAACAAAAAGGTTGTCCTTTTGCCCAAATTTAGGTGCAAAGAAGAATAGTGTGTGTTATCAAGTACTGTAAAATTATGAAAGTTATAAAATGCAAGAATGGTGTGGACCTAAAATTCCTTTACAGAAGAAAGTGCTTTTTAGGATAAATGCTTACCTAAGAATTGTTAAATTTTTCATGCACAGCCCTGAAGCGAGAAATCTGTCACCTGAAATTATCTTATGCTTTGTGTGTTTTCACACTTCTGTTAACAGTGAACTGTTAATTGATATGCATGGGAGACACCGAATAAAGCAAGATTTTGGACAACATGCTGCCACTTTATGGATTAAAAACTTACAAGGCTTCCTCCAATAACTGAAAATAAGTAACTTTTGCTTTTATGTTAGTTTTTTACATCATTCTTTGAATACATCAGAACTGTTAATCAATTTTAGACAAATAAATCAGAGGAATGGAAATCTGAAAGAAGTTTCATTTAGGTCCTCTGAAAATAGATGTTTGAGCAGAAGGGGGAGATCCAAAATAGTATCCCAGTTTTATACATGGAGTAAAATATGCTTAACGATATTATTGCAATTCCTTAGATATTAGAATATTATAATGAAACCACATAAATCCCTGTTTTTTATAAAAGTGCTGTTTATGGAAATATCTCTTTCCTAAACAAATAAGATGATACTACAAGTTTTTATATGCCTGTTGCTTAGTACCTGGTAACATTAGGATCTGAGAAACCTTTGCAAGTTTAATCTGAGCCCTTTGACAGACGTGATTATTATCCTAGGTGTATTGTAGTATAAATAGGTGAATGGGTAATTTTGTCTAATGTGTCCTGAGGCATATTTCTTGAGCTGCATGTTAAAATATTAGACCTAGGTCTAGGAAAAGGGTTCCAAAATATTTCTTAGAAAAAAAACTAGGCTTCTGTGTCCAATACCTATTTCAGAAACATCTCTCTCAGTTACTGGCTGACTTTGGAGGCACCTTAACTCCAAATACATTGTATTTTGACCTAAGGTAATGACAGTTTTTGGGGTTTTTTAATATGAAAAAATGCTTTGATCTGTGAAAGTGAGAAATGTTTTGTCTAGCTCATTCCCAAGCATTTCCAGGGAGCCTGTGGTTTTGTCCAGGGCCAAGAAGGCACTCAGTCCAGCAAACCTTCTAGGGTTACATCTGCCTTCTTAAAGAATACTGTAGATCCTAGATGTTACATGCTATTTCTGGTTTGGGGCATGCAGTTAGAAACTCTTCATCTCCTCCTAAAATTACATACTGTGTACAATAGAATTCAAGGTTCCCTGGACCAGCAAAATGGAGAAAAACCCCTGCTTTAAATTTGTAGGTTCAAAACAAAAACCAATAGGGCTGGAAAAATAAAAAAGGCTTAGTATTTACCACTCTTGGTTTGTTATGCAATAACGAAATAAAAGTGCTACATGTCATCACCTTTACATTCCTTGTTTCCTCCCTCTCCCCAGGGCAATTCCCCTGAATAAACAGACACTTCCCCCCACCTCCCACACCCCCGCCCCAGAAGATGCATGAAACAAAAGGGAAGTGTATCTTCCTGAAGTAGCACTGCACAGTACTGCAAAGAAAATAAAGAAAAAATAATAAAAAGGCTATTCTCTTATTTAATTTTTTAAAAAATATGGCTTATAGCCTGTTTTCAAGATGTTCTCAGAGATAAGATGCCAAGTTGAAGGAGGGACCTCATTATATTCCTGAAACTCCAAGATTTTAGGCCTCTGAGAGATGTTTCAAACAGCTTGTCTTAGCAATTGCTCGTTATCTACCTGTAGATACCTGCACATAGACCCCTAAGTGACCATCAGCTCCGTCTTCTCTTTGTCTTTTGCTTCACTTTGAAGAACCAATTTTTCCACATCCTGCATCAGAAGTCTGGTCATTAGGGGGTCTGAATTCCCTACTGCACACCAGTTGTCTAAACATTAACTATTACACTATATAACTTTTGGCTTTGTTAGTCTCTTCTAGCTATTTTGTTGATCGATGATCTCGTGAAAATATAAGATTTTTCATCACTAGTACTAGAACACCATCCACCACAGGAAATTTTCCAAGGTCTTGTGGCATGCAAATATACCCTCCATAAGGATTTCAAAATCTTATGGGCTTCACTTACATGAGAATGGTCTTTCGTTATTCTCATGCTCTATAAACCTCTCTGTCATAGCTATTTTCAGTAGTTCTTAGCCCTTCTGTTTCTTTTGTCACTCAACTACATTCATGTTGGCATACAAAACTCAAGTTATTTTTCTGCCCATATGGTCCCAGTGAGTTAATCCATTTCTAGATTGTTGTATGTCAGTGCTGAGCACTCAAATATTTTCTTGTGCATTTCCATCTGGAAGTCAACATCTCACCTCCTGTCTTTCTGATATCTTTTCATGGCAAATTGCATAGATTCCTCAAAGCACAATGAAAATGAGAATTACCCCTTTTACATTCTGTTTCTTTTGCTTTGTCTCTTTCTGCAGCACTGGCAACATTATTGTCACAGACATTTAATTTTATTTGAATTGTATGTGCTAATTAGTGACGATAACTCTAATTAATAAGAAATAGGTCTGCAGCTGTATTTTCCTTTAAAAATGGTTTTTATTATTGCTAAGTGTTGAATGATTGAGAGAGGACAAGCCTGTATATAGGAATCCATGTTTGTTCCACAAAGGTAAACATTTCTCATTTATAAATAACACATGGTCATCACAGTTCACTCTTCCATGCAGTTTCATACTTTTCTTATTTATATAAAGCAATTATTTCTAATTTGCAGTATCTTAACATTATTTTAGTTTGTGATGCCATGAAACCCCTTCCCCCTTTAAATAAATCTGACAGACATCATCATTTCCAGACTGCAGTTCTGCTCTTTTCAAGGATTCCAAAACGCTTTAAAATTCACCTTTTTCTTTTCCTTCCTTCCTTCCTTCCTTCCTTCCTTCCTTCCTTCCTTCCTTCCTTCCTCTTTCTCTCTTTCTTTCTTCTCTTTCTTTCTGTCTTTCTCTCTTTCTGTCTCCTTTTTAAATGTATTTGATGTGCCAAAATTTTTGCGATTAATTGATGGGACTGAACGTCAATATCCACAGAAACTATATAGATTTCTTTTTGTATGTAATAGAACTTTGGTAAAGGCCTTTGTGACAATGAGATGCATATAATCATGACCCTTAAAATGTTTTATTGGTAATTCTTAATTTATTGATTGCCTTTCTCTTTTGTATTTATAAGAGATTCACTTTTAAATCCTGACTGACTTTTTTTTCTTACCCAAATCAAAAAATCATATGAAAAATATGAAGAAGTTGTCCATAAAAAAAGATAGAGATTTACCTATCACTTTATTTTTATTCAAAGATTAATTAAATATGCTTAGATAGATATTTATTTTTAATTTCATTTTGATTGTGTGCATTTCTAATATACTAACACAAAGAAATAGTACAGTGATAAATTCTCCAGAGTAGAGTTAATGCATCAAGCCTCACCGTTTGTCATTTATTGCTATGAAACCAGAATAGCTGAGCCAGAAGAGTGGCTACTTTGCTTCTTTAGTCAGCAGAGAAGTATCTTGTTATAAGCAGCTGCAGTTTATGGTAGACTGTACAAGTGTCCTATTGTGCAACAAAGTGTACACTGCTTGCTCTGCATTGGAAAGTAGCTCCTTTCCGCTTCCTCAATTCTTGCCCCCCACCCCTCAATATATCAATGTCTAATTGAAACTCTGAAGATATTTTTAAGGCTTTTCTTAAGCCTGGAAAAGGCTGAAGTTAAAACAAAGATTTCTCTCTCTTCTATCCTTCTGATCCATGGATATCAACCTTTTAAATCTGTTAGCAACCAGCATAAGCTGAGTTATCTGCAGTCTGCCATAAATTATACGAGGAGATCCACAGCAGGATGAGTACTGGGGAAATGCAAAATGGCAATTACTCATATCCATGTTCCTTAGACACAGAGGAAGATTTTTTCATATTAGCTTTCAGAACCTGTATTAAATACTATAATTCTAGGCATTGTTTTAAAATTATTCTGATAACACAAACCAGTTGTAGATAATGAATAAATTTATTCTCTTCATGTACTATAAATTGTAAGGATATGATCCTCAAAAGTACATGTTGAAGGGGTTTTCAAGCTGTGTCTGTGGATCTTTTTCTTGCATGTCGAATGTGTGTCTAAATAATATTGCAAAAATGAGCTAGAGTTAGACTGAAATACAAACTATTGTGTATTGCATATCAAGTTACAGCATATCTATCTATTGCTAAGAAGTCTATTTAGAAATTTATCATTCCTTTATGAAAAAATCTCTTCTAGGTATATTTATGGCTTTGAATTAAAATCCTCAACAGAAGGTAAGGTGAACTGCATTATAATTTATAACTAATCCAAAAAAAAACCCCATCAAAAATCAAAAAAGCATTTAATACCTCACAACCTGTAATCAATATAATGCACAATATAATCCTGATATTTTCATTCTTGACAGTTCTAGCAAGCACCTTCACTGTGGTAAAGTATAAGCCTCTGAAGGTAATAAAGAGATTTCAGAAAGCAGGAGCCAAGTGAAGATGTGCCAAACACTGCCTGGAAAATGTCTGTATTTTTGAGTTGCCACTAAAATAAAAAAGAAAAGAAGAAATCATGTCAGTTACGGTGAGATTGGTAAACAGGAAAACCTAATGGGAAATTATACTGGATAAAATTAACACTTAGAAAAGAGAGGGACCAGTGTATGTGCTGAATGACTGGAATGTAGATGACTCAGCCTGTAGTCTTTCCCAGAATATGCATTACTATATATTTTGTCCTAATTCTCTTTAAAATACCACCTCCCCTTCCCTTTCCTTCCACCAGTACAGTGATGAACTATTTGTAGATGCTGTGGAAGGTACTACTGCTACAGCACTATGGAGTTATGATCTAAATCAGTTTAGCAGTGAATGAAAATGTTACTAGTACTATTGTAAAATCTAATAAATTCTGTCAGCAGAACAAAAAGAACAGAACAAGAATTGCCACAAAACCATATTTTCAACTGTGTTTTCCTGGTATTAAATCTAAATTGATGAATCAGTGATGGATGGAAATAGAGTCCTTATGTAGAATGCTCAAGATTTAAAATATGACCACCACCCACAAACCCAAACTCAGAAGTGTATACTGTCAAGTGATTTCTGGAGTACAGGAGATGAAAAGGGTTTGGTTCCATAGAAAGAAGTGTGAATATTGGCTACTATAATTCTGCTTATCTCCTCAGAAAACCACCTGTACACTATGCTAGGTGCAACTAGTGCAAATAGCACAGGAGCATGGATAATAAACATCTTGTGTCCCTTTCTACCTGCTGGTCTGACTTCTCCCACATCCTGAGACAAAGGTTGCTACATCTGGCCCACATGTATGTTACAGCACATGATGCGTGTTACAAATATCATCTTCTCTAATACAAATTAAAAGCTTTATGTACGGTTGCAAGCCACATGTTCTCAAATAGAAACCTTCTAGAAATGAACTTGTAAAGTCAGTTTGCCTTTTTTTCAAAATTAGTATGTAGCTGACAAATTTTGCATGATAGTCATAATTCATTTTTGTCACATCTCTAATTCTATTTCATATGAATCCTGACAATACTAACTTTGAGTAGTAAAATTAATTCTGACTCCCATTTTGTTAACATATTTTTATTAAAGTTAAATGAAATTTGAAAAAACATATCTTTACCTTTTATATTTTATTATATTTGGCTTAATTAAATGAAGATGTAGATCTACTTAGCACAGAGTGACTTACAGATATAAAGATCTGGCTTGCTTGAATAGGCAGAGTAGCATTTTGGAATCAGTTATTTCTCATAGTTGAAAGAAATCTGTTCTAGAGGATAACCATTTACTATTATCCTTTATCTCATTCAATGACTCAAACTGTGTCTTCTGCTAGCTAATTGTGGCTTATTGGGAGGGAATTTGGGCTGTTTTGATCACTCTTGATCACAAAGAATTCAGCAGAAAAATCATCAATATATTTATCATAATCTGCTAAACAGCAGATGGTCATGTCTTCTGTTAGCTGATTTTACCTCTGTATTTGCTTTCTTTATGTATATACAGTTACTAGAATACTACATAGGAGTGCAAAGTTCAACCATCAAAATGTTTGCAGAGTTAAGGCCTTAGCAATGAAAACTTCCATCTTCCTTTGCTCCAACAGAAACTCTGCTGTGTAATGAAATTGTATTATGGTGGGCAGAATCATGTGGGCCCTAATGGAATTGTTGTTACAAAGGAACAGTATCCAACAGCGTGATTTGCATCATGCTGTGTGAGCCGCCTACACTTTTCAGCAGTTGGTTCTGTGTCTGTAATTTATTGCTCTAGAAACCATTATAATAATACAAGAAATGCTGCAGCAAGTGTAGAGGAAAGAACACATCACAGTCAGACTGTAATGACTATTTAGACTATTTAAACTCACTCAGCTTGTTTTACATTAGAAAAACAAGTCCTTTTCAATTACTTATTTTATGCATTCTATTTGGCTTTCTAGTCTCATAGTGGTTGAGATTAAATACACTATTACACATTTTAAGATAGTTTATGATCATAACTGCCCCAAAATGAAAAACACATCTAAATATAAAATGATAAAATCAAAAAATTTACACCTTGAGAAAAATCATAAAAGGTATGCTATTTCCTGGATAAGAAAATAGTCTCGTTCTCATATAAATACTCCACAGTATATGAAAAAAGGTATGCTGGAATGTCTCTCTGTACATCAGTTGTAAAATTCATTGTGTTCATCTTTTTAAAAACAAGGGCATTTAATATATGAACAATATGGGTTTCTTCCTTATTATGTAGGAGGGACATAGGGTGGTTTTTGGTTACTCAGTCTTGTAATTAGTATACTGATCACAGGGGGGCTGATATAACAAAGGAATGTCCCAGGCTGCTAAGAATCCTTCAATGGACCAAACTGGGACTTCCAGCGGTGGTTCAATATCACCTTTTCAGTCTTGATTTAAGCACAAGACACAGCCCATAATTTTTTTCCTCTGGAATTTTTATCCTATGTCTTTCAGCACACAGCTTGCATCTCTGTTTGTACTGTTCTGCAGAATGGAGAGCAATTTTTGTCAAGATTATTTTCCTTTTATCTTCTGCAGGATAAAACCAATTTTTGTAACTGCAGACTTCTTTCTCAGACACCCAAGTTCTTTCTTTGACAGAAAGAAATGACTGTATACATTGATGTAATGTTCTGATTTCATTCCTTGTCTTCTCCATTTCTTCTGACTCAGACAGCTATTTTCCCTCTCTATTTTGTGTCTTTTTTCCTAGTTTTCTGAAATTCGCAATCTAGAGTGTAGGTGACAAAAAGGTTTTTATTCTAGAATCCTTTAAACTTTTCCTGTTGTAGATTTCTATACTGCCCTTTCTGTAAAGTTTTCTTTTCTGCCTGTCAGTCACTGACTCCACTCCAATGAGCATTCCATTTCTCTTTTGGTAGAGCTCATTTACAAATCCTAAATGTTCCTCTCTGCCAGTTTACCTCTTTGTCTCTTTTATTACTGTTGTTCTTCATTCCCAGAGCTCTTTTCTGTCACATCCTTTGCTTCTAGCCTGCTACTACTTTTCCTTAAGCTATTTCTGCAATTCATTCATATTTAATGTTTCCACAGTTCTAACATCAGTATAGTCACTTCCTTAACCTCCCAGCATAAGTAATTCCTTCTGCCTGAAATACTCTTTTTTTTGAAACCACACATTGCTTTGCTACCATAAGCCTACGCTTTTCCTGGGAATGTTTAGCTAGCGATGTACATTTGCTTCCTTATTCTTTACCTGCAATGTGAATTTATAGAAATCATGGTCGGTTTTTAGCATTCAGTGCAAAAACCTAGGTACACAGAAGCATGATGTACCACGCAAAATTGTATTGTAACAAAACTCCAGTATGAACGATAACCACATGTTTATTAGGATGCTGGTTTTGATAATTTTTCCTGATCTGTTTCCAATATAACAATACACAGATAGGATGTCACAGATAGGAAGGAGCAACTGCTAGCACCAAACCTAATTTAATTTTCCATTATATACCCTGAAGGAAACAAAATGCTTAAATGTTAAAGCATTTTCACCAATTCAGTAAGCATGTCTTTGGAAGAATAGATACAGACATTGAGGGACTGACCAACTAGAAGTTCCAAGAGCAAAATTATATTTTCATTCTCTATTTTATTTGGTGCTGTGTTTGTCTCAGAGTTGTTCAGTGGGGGTTTTTTCCCACATATTTATTTGTTCTGGAAAAAAATATCATTTAATAGTCTATTTTCAGTTCTTGAGTGCATATATGAAATTTGAACATACTTTAGTAAAACAAATTGGAAATATATGTAAATTTAATATTCAAAGAAGTATATAGGTATACTGATGGCTTTTATCGTTCTGACAGAATATAGAAAATTTGAGTCATTATTATCTAACTTGAGAGATAGTTCATGAATTTACTTACAGTGATATTGAATTCCTTAACAGAATCTGATTTCATAAGAAGTACTTTTCCTTTGAGTAGAGCACAATTAAGCAGCAGATTTGTCACATTTACCAGAACCACTGGAAAAGTTCAAGAAACTATAAATTAGAGCAAAGCAATAAAACAGTAATAAAATTGTTCACATTATCTATAATTAAACAGATTAACAGCCTACATTTTTATATTTGTTTTGTTTGTTTTGTTTTGTTTTGCCAAAGCATTTACCATTTATTTAGGAAATTACAATTAAAAGTAATACAGCAAGATAGTGCTAAGATATTTTAATGACTCTAGAGGTTTTTGGGTTCTTTGCTCTGTATGTAATTTTTTGAAAGTATGGTAATTTATTTTTTGGGGTTTTTTTTCTTGAAATGTGTAGCTGGAAATAGTTTCTTTCTGTCTTTAAATCATTTACATATGCTCCATAAACAGGTGCTTCAGACAAGCCTGTAATTTGTCCAAATTATTTAGTAAAATGCATTACTTGAGCAGAGATTGGCTATTGCCTTTGTCTCAGTTAAATTATTAAAATCTTGTTTTTATGAACTTGTTAAAATTAGAACGCTTGGTTTTCAGCAGTGGCACCTAGCTTAGTATTCTTCTTTGGTGTATTGATTCTCTCTCCACACCAGGGAAAAAATTTTTTACTTCTGCAGTGCAATCAAGTCAGATGCTAGATATTTCATATCAGAATTAGCAAGAAGCTAGCATTTTGTTAGGGGTGCCTGAAGTGCAAAAACACTTGCATAGGTCTAGCCTTCACTAGTCATTTTCCTAAACTGTTCTGAGTCAACCCATGAACTTTTCTTACACATCAAAGCTTATTTCCAACTGGGCATTAAAATCAGCTTAAGCCAAAACTGATCCTGCCTGACGTGGGGCACCATTTCTAGTACCTTATTGAACTCCTTTTTCATTTCTTTATCAGTAATTTATAAATGTATGTGATATGAAACACAAGCATTTGAATTGCGCCCTCCCCCAACTTTTACAGGCTACAAAAGATAAATGTGACTATACAACTATCTAATTACATATTATTTCCTTGTCTGTTGCAATCAAAAATATTTTTTACCATGTAGTACACAGCATTTTAGATATCCTGTGAATTTATTCTAGTACTTCAGAATATTTTCTGCATTTTGACTTACTATTTTTTTCCCTTCCTTTCATGACTTACTTAAATGAGCTCAGCTGCTCTTACCTCTTGATTATTACTTTGATCCAACGCTTGCTGCAACTGCAGACATATCTTCAGAACACTGACAGATGCCAACACCTTCTCTCCTTCTCAGCCTTTACTGCTTAACCTTTAGTGCAAAGCACTATACAGAGCTTATGAACACGAGGGAATTACGTCATCAGGTCGTGACAGGTGACTTTAGAGCCATAGTATAGACACAGAAGTTAGAGCCGTTGCATATATAATATCAATGATTAGAAGAGTCTTCCATCTCTTTTGAAGGAAGCTGACTTTCAGTAACCTGTTTTGACAGTGCTGTTTGAGATGCTAAATGCTATGTAGTACAGTGCTGTTGTGTAATGGCTTAATCAATAAGTCAGAACCAAAACAAACCTGTAGTCCCATACAATAGTTGGTATGAGGATAAAAATAGTTTACAAAGGAGTTCATGTATTTCTAATTTAAAGTGATTCACCATTTTCACATATGGATGATCACCTTAATGACAAAATGGTATAACGTTACAAGGTCACAGAGGCGGCTATATCCAAATTTATAAGAATATTTTCATCTCAACCAGTAACTTCACTTGCATATATTTATCATCATCTGCTCACCGGTGTTTTTTTTAATCCATTTAGTGACAATAAGTAAATACTTTTAAAAAATTAATGGAAATCTCAAAGCAGGTCTGCTAGCTTTTGGCTGACCCTGAGATCAGTGACAAGTGGCAGCATACCTTATGTTTCTAGATCTGTCAGAAGGAGAAAGCAAACATTTAATTTCCATCATGACTTGTGGGGCCCAGATTTTTTCAGGCATTCTGTTCACAGAAAGTGTCAAATACATGAGCTTTAAAGAATTGCCTTCAAGTTTATTTATGATCTAATGTAATATGACAGTGCCTTTTACAATACACTCATTTGGTGGTGTAAGTTTATCTATGACTAAGAAATATATTAGTTTCACTATGCTGTCACCCTCTCTACTTCTTTTGTTTTGGGTTTGGTTTTATTTTTTGTTTGTTTGTTTTGGGGGTTTTTGATAGGATTTTTTTTAACTGACTCTTTTATAATGACCAATTTATCTTTTATACAGTTACCTGTATCTACAGATATCATTCTTGTCTCCAAAGACTAATAATTGCTGTGTGATTGCCTGTCTCTGTTATAGTTTTTGTAATGCAGCCCTTGCAGCAGAAAGCTTAAACACATGCTAAAACCACGTGACAAGGAGACCAGTGATCAGAGCAGAGAGAAAACCTAGTGAAGATGTCACCTTATTTTTATTGTTCAAACAGAATGTGATCGGTTACCATCTTGCTCTTTATCCTCATGTAGTTTTCCGTGAACATTACAGTATGTGAGTTCTGAACAGCAGTTTTATTTACTGCAGAGCAATGACTGCATGGGCCATTTCTGTGACGTTTTTTACAGGGATTCCAGAGGAAGCAAAGATACAAATGATTAGATTAAAATGATCAATAAGATGATGAAATGTATAAATAAGATAAAAATTAAAAGACAAAAGAGAATTTTTGTGATCATCAGAAAGAAGGTATTATTGCTTGAGTGGTATGAGGAAAGAGGTTTCAGTAATGGTGTTTTGTCTGACAAAAGTTACTCAGTGAGTTTGCAACTAGAAAGGAACTGAGAATTTAGAACAGACAGATATGAAACATTGTATGGAAAACAAGGCAAAAGGGGAAAATAAGGAAAGAGAAAGGAAGAGAAAAATTACAATTTGTTTTGTTTGGGGAACGGCAAATATGCAAAGTGTGTAGAGTAAAAAGTAGTAGTACTGTTATGAATTGTGAACATGTTAACAGTGCAAAAGAAAGAAGGGACTGCCTGCTTTGATCTCCACCAGGTTCAGAAGGGAAAAACACAAATTTTTTTCAGATTGTAGGATAATTTAGGTGAAAAAGGACATTGTGAGTTCCTGCTCCAACCTCCAACTCAAAGCAGGGTCAGTTATGATTACAGAGGGGTTTTTTTAATTAATTCATGTAAAAATTAATTGTAAAGTAGTTTATAATAATCTGACATCAGAAGATGAGACCCACTACTACTACTATCACGATCTAGAGAATCTATACCAACACGTATTTGATGTTCCTCTGGATGCGTTTACACGTAGCAACTGGCAAACCTTACACTGAGCTTTTAATTATTAAGTTTTCTTGTATAAATGATATAGGATCTCACAGTCAGCTTCTTTAAGTCAGACTGAGTGGTTTTGTGTCAAAGTATGAAAGGTTCCTGAGCTTCAAAAGCACACAAGGCATCAGAGTGACTCTCCTATCTATCCTGCTCATCAGCTATAGAGGAGCTACAAAATGGCCCGTAATATCCTGTTCTCTGCCTTCCTTCTACATCTACTTAATGTCTAAATTGCTTAAAAGGAATTAGATTTAATATCAAGCAAAAGTTGGAGAGAGAGAGAGCCAGGAATATGAAAAATTTCAAGGTACAAATGAGGCATGCTGGTCAAAGCAAGAGTCAGATCGCAAGTTCACGGGAATGGTAATATCAGTCAGTGCGGTAGGAACTGGCCTCAGACAGTTGCAAACTATTGCCAAGGTTTTCTGTGATAGAATGTGGAAAATAAGTACTTTCAATAGGAATTTTAAGGACAAAATGGTATCTTTGTTGTATGTTAACCCTCCTACTGAGATCTAAAGCCTTTTTTACAGTAAATAACTACATTTAAGGAGTAATGAGATAACTTTGAAATGCTGCAACATTAACAATCTTTGATTATAGCACATTTATTAATGATCCAGCAGAATTACAAAAAGCTTTGATTTTCTGGCCTTAGCTCAGACTCAGAATACCCTTTAAACCTTTATACTTCAATGTTTCTCAGCTTCCCCATATTTAAAACAGAATGACAGTTCTTCACTGACTGAGAGACACCTGTAAGGTTCATTACTGTTTGTCATATGGTTTTAATGACGATCAACATAATTAGCAGAATGAAAAATCATGTAACAATTTAAAATTGTGCAGCTTTTTTGTTGAAAAGTACACTTTTGGCAAGATGGAGACTGTCTGTGTTACATGGCACTGGTATCCTATTGCATACATTATATTTTAGTATAAAAATGATAGCATTTAAACAGTATCTAAATGATTGATTAACACTTCTGAACTGCTTTTGTTGCGTGTAGCAGTCAATAACAATGAAGGTTTTTTCTTTTTCTCTTTGTCAGAAATCCTAATTTTCTTTCATGGGTTTCGCTTCTGGGTTTTCCACTTTGGTTTTGATTTTCTTAATTTTTTAATAGGAATACAAGGAGTCGTTACATTGTGGTCTGCATATAATAAAGCTGTATACTAAATTATCACCACTGACTATATAAAATATATTGTCTTCATGTAATAATTAGCAGTTCAAAATTGGAATGGGAGACAACTAAAACAAAACAGCAGCATAAAATCCAAAGAATTCTAAAAGATTAATTTTTCTTGATGCTCAGAAATGGCTATAGAATATTTTTCTGCCATTGAGGCATATTTGAGATGTGAGAAACATTAACAATGAGGAGGGCTTTAGGTCAGGATCACTGTGCATCATAGATGGCATTATCTGCTGATTTAGCTGAGCTGAAAACTGCTGAAAAATAATCCTTTTTGCGCCCTTGTCAGTGGCTTTGGCCTAGAGTAATAGAAAATCAGCTTTACCTGAGTCAGATAATCATTACAAAATGAATTTTGTTCTTGACTCACAGAAATAATTGGGAGAAAAATATATTTGATAGATGTGATGAATATTATTTTAAGTTAAAGCTTACTGAGATGTATAAAATACTAAGTGCTGCTGGTAATTGAGCAGCTCTATGCAACTGTAAATTAGCTGCTTGAATTGAAAATAGATGATTACTGAAAGCACTTTTTTCCCCTAGAAAACTTGCAGTTCTCCTTTTCCTTAGCATTCGCAAGGGGCATCCAGTTAATCATACTGAGGTCTCTCCCTTAGTGCTGCAGTAGCTGATTACCCAGCAGGAGGTGCAGTTCCAGCAGGGTAAGTCAGAATGGTGTTGGTTGTTCCCTAGGGAGGGACATCCTGTAAAAACACCAAGGTTGAGAACTGTCATATTCACAGCAGTAGGTGCATTTTCCTCAGAAATTAACGGAGCAAGCTGGGCAAAAATGTTTTTAAACTACATCTTCCCTAGAGTAAGATGCAAATTCAAAGCTCTTTTGAAGCACTGGAATGAAAGTTGAAGATAAGACTTTTTAGTTTTTGACATTGATGATATAGGCAACACTAGCACTACGAATATTAAATTGAAATGGAGGATAAGTGGGGCAAATGTTGTTCAAGGAGCTCCCAGATGCAGTCCTAACTGTTTCAGAGCTATTTTAACTAAGCTGCTTGTAATTATGGTTGTTATTATTGCAGAGTACCTGTCACACATTTCCCACCTTCAGTTTTTCACTAATTGATTGACAATGCTTGATTTTTTTTTCCTGAAACAAGAGGATTGAATGTAATCTTGCCCACTAGACCCCATCCAGCAAAAGAGGGTTTGAAAAAAGGAGTGAAGCTTCGAGATGCAGCATTTTTTTTTTGGCAGCAGTATGTGTGCTGCTCAGCAGCAAGCAGCAACTCCAGTCTGCTTTCTCGGTAGTAAGCGCTGCAGTGCAAAGTGATTTGGATCTGTTTACAGAAAGATTTTGCAGAAATATTAAGCACCTTGTTAGCTCTGTCCTCTTGAATAAAGGCATAAGAAGGGTCTCTTTATAATATACAGTTTCCACAGATTTCTTACTAATAGAACAAGAGAAATCCTCAGGACTTGTTTCTAATAGATTATGTAAGGACTGTACAACCTGGTCACAAATTCTGTCTGCCACATGTTACTGGCCAAGGTCTTGCTATCTTTTCTTTGCTTCTGCTCAGTGCTGCTCTTTTTTTTTTATTTTTTTTTCTGTAAAGAACTTAACCTAGGAGGTTTCTAGCTTCTCTCTGGAGATTTTTTTAGGTAAATTCATTGCATATTTACAGCAATGTCCTTAAGGACAAATATACTTTAAAACCTAGTGTGAATTAACAGAAGATTGATATGGTGAAACTAAAAGGATCTTAGTAGGCAGGAGATCTCAAGTATTTCATCAGTCCTCTCACACAGGAAGAGAGATTCAAGTCAAAACTCAAGATTGAAAATTCCCTGATTCTCACCTGAGGTATTTTGCAATGCAGACTTGAGCCAAATTTTGCAGTCTGAGATAATCTAACACCTTCCAATTAATTTTAATTTCAGTTGTATTAAAGTCTGTACACATGTTAAATATGCACATTTACACTGATTCATAAGGTAAAGGAGCATACCCTCTCTGACAACAATGCACTTTAATATATTGCAGTGTTTAAATTTAGATATCTGAGGCTCCCACTAGACAACAACTTATTAAAACATCTGCCTTTCCATAAGCCATTCTGTTCTCTGCCATTCCACATGTCCTTTTCTACTTCACCAGGCAAAATTGCCCAATCTAAATTTCAGCTCAAGTGTTTGATGGCTTTCACGCTGAGCTCAAACTGTTAGTGCTTCCCTGAGAGAATAGAATTGAAACGTGATTTAATCTAAAATAACAAAATAGAATAAAGGTTTTACATATAAATAAGTAATGCCCTGTGTATTTTTATGCACACTTTTCTTTTCTGGATTTTGCATGCAGTGAAGTTAAATGTTAAAATGCATACATAACCCAAAGCTGACAGAAAAGAACATTAGTGCATGTTGCTAGTGCACTCAATGCCTATCCTAAAATATATTTTAAAAAAATCCAAATAATAACAATATAATCCAAATAATAACAGATATTTTAAACAAATCCAAATAATAACAAATCCATTAATAACTGTTATAAATGTAGTATAAACTACATTTAAAAACTAGTATTTCTATTGCTACATTTGTCCCAGACTGCTGAGTGCTTGTTTACCTTGTTTTTAGGCAGTGGTAATTTCAACCAGCGTTCCAAAACAATTCCAAGCATTCTGTCTAGTATTTTCAGTAACAATAGTTGGGGTTTTATATGTTCACTGTTCAGGGAAGATTCATATTTAAAGCTAGATATTTTTTTTCCACACAATGTGAACAATCCACTTCAGAACTATAAAATAAAATTATGAACTACCAGTTACCAATAAATATTTCAATATTTAATGCTGAGGTCTTCTGCAGTAAAAATTATGGGATTAATTCCCACTACTAACTAGAATCATGTGCTTGGTAAGTGAAACAGAGCAGGGTCAAACTGTTGTCACTTATCTTACCCTTTTTTCCACATCGAGATAAATGACAATTAATCACAGCTGCTCAGGTAATAAATGTGTTAGTTTTGGTACTGCCCTTGTAGCAGTGCAGGTTTACAACATATTGGGGAGCAACACAACCAGCAGGTTGAGGGAAATGATTATTCCTCTGTATTCAAGATTTGTGTCCAGTTCTGCCTCCCAGCTGCAAGGGAATGTAACAGGCTGAGTGTGATGTACAAAGTAAAGCAGAGGAAAGGTTCTCCTCAGCTTGCAGAGATGAAGGCTAAGAGAAGGATCTAGTTCCTGCTTTCATGGTGAAGAGCATGGGCCTGCATCTCAGTGATGCAGAGTAAAAGGACAAGAGGTAATGGTCAGCAGCAAAGGAAGTTCCAACTTAACGGTTTTCTTTTTTACCAGGCAAGAAGAGTAATGCTGTGGAAGAGGGCCCTCAGATATTCAAAACTGGTTTGGACAAAGCCCTGGAAAACATTTTAACTTTGGATTAGGGGACCAGGCTAGATGACTTCCAAAGATCCCTTCCAATCTAAATTATTCTGAGAGTCTATTCTGTGATTCATCACACAAACAAATAGCTAAGTCCTTCAAACCTTTTTATTTTGAGAGTTTTACTCTGTGATTCATGCCATTGAGAGTTTCATCAGTTACTGATTCCCTTTTTTAACTCCATGCTTCTGTTCTGCAATCTACACACTATACACAATTTATCTTTGTGGTATTTAGGCTGTACAGTTCTAATTGTATTATCTGATATCCAGGTATCATACATGTTATGTAGTAACGTTACGTAGTACAAATGCAAACTCCAAACATCCCACAAGACAGTAATTTTTCCAGGTATTAAATATGGACATAATTTTAGGAGAGTGTTTGTCTATGTTTGTTTGGCAAAGTGGTTTCACAGGAGGCTGAGACTTGCTAATAAGCTGATTGTGAAGTGTCATCAACTTTAAACTGTACAAGAATAAAATTCAGATCTTGGTTGCTATCTGAAAGAAGTCTCCCGTCTTACTAGAAAACTTAACAAAATATTGTCTTTTCTATAAAAACACCGATCAGTTGTCAAAATAGAAGTCTATGGTATGGCCATTTCATTATGTGCTAGCTAATCAGACTGTTTAACTATACTTTTTTCATAGAAAACAAATTTTACAGAACATGAACACAAATAAATTATCTCAAACAAAACCATCTGTACCACAGAAATTTATGTAACTTCTTAATTTCACCTAAATTCCAGAACTGGAAGTGTGAAGTCATTTTACAGTTTAGAGAGTAAGATCCAAGCCATGCCATCTCTTCATTACTCCTGGGAATTTAAAGAGGTAGACATTTATTTCATCAGTCATTAATGTTTCCTGCTTACCCTTGCTCAAGCCTAGAGACCCAGGAGGAGAGGTAGTTCTCCTAGACTTAAGGAGTAAGCATGGGGGCCAGAACCACAGAATCATAGCAGGAAATACCTTTTCCTCTCCATTAGGGTTCAACATGAAGGTGGAAAGCTGATAGGAAAAAGGCTCATGAGACATGAAGGACAATTATAAAACTAGTCCTCATTCATTCTACCATATTTCCTACATTTAGCAATATACTAAATGTGCTGTAGGTGGTATAAGCATACCATATTTTCTTTTTTGGCAAGTGTCAACGAGTCATTATTTTGTGGCTTTTTGCAGCTTGGCCCATGCATTCAGCTTGTGCAACATTCCAAACCAAAGTGAAATATCATTTCCTTTGAAGTCAGTAATTTAACATTCCAGCGGGCTGGAAGATGACCACTTCAGAGAATGGTTACATTTTTCTAATGTCAAACGCCTCCATGGAGCACAGGTAGTAAATTACTTACTATCTTTGGCTACCATGCTCAGCTGATGAAGCTGAGCTGAAGTATTATTACCATTCATGATGACATGAAGTCATTAAAACATTCTGTGGTTTGAGATACAATTTTAACACTCACAGGAAATAAGAGTTTTAGAAAGTGTCTTGCTGTCAGTTTGTAAATGATCAGACACGCAGCACGTGCCTGCAAACTACATTGGCATCATTTAACTTTGTGAGGCATGGACAGATTGAAGACTTCATAGAATGTGCTCCAAAAAAAGAAACAAAATCACTACTGCAGTAAGGAATTAGGAGGCATAATTGTATTTCTGGTAGAAATGAGAATAATGGATATTATTCTTGAAGGAAGATTATTGTTACTTCTTCATTACTTTCTAGTTTTGAGTTTAGGTTTCACATCTCTCAAGCATAAAATCACAGAAATTAACATTAATTTCCTTAATCTATGCTCTTTCTGAGCCTTCATGACAATATTATGTTTTTATTTTTCAGTCAACTTTTATTATTATGCTTTCTAAATGTATTAATGAAGTATATAGTGTAAAAAATTAGGCAGTGTTTTAATTATCTTTTTAAGGACCTCTCGAGACCACTAATATATATTTTTAGTACATATATTGAAAAAATGTAAACAGGTGAGTAGAAACCTCTTAATTGTACATGTGACCCTGAATATAGGCATTTTTGATTTTTCATTTTCTCTGTAACCTAGTATATTGCCTGTTTCCCCAAATTTATTAATATCCTGTGGATACAGTGCTTGTTTGAAGGTGAATGTAAGTCCACAAACTCCCAATTATTTTCAATTTTGCACTTGTTTGATTAGAGTGCCATTGTCTGTAATTTTTACAATTTTTCTCAGTCTTCAAAGTGCATGATTCATGCCTTGAAAATGGGTTGTTTTGTGTTTCCCAGCACTGCTTTTTTTTTATCCCTGCCAGTTATAACCTGATAACCTGATTTCATACTGTGCTTTAGCACAACAATACAGTCATCAAACTAAAGCAACACAGTAAGTGGGCACATTAGCCATCATTTTACTTGATCACTTGGGAGAGATTAAATTTATTCATTTTCAGAAGAGATAATGAAATTTTTAAAACATTTTAGAGTAAACGGTGGCAGCATTTTGAAGGTCTGGCATGCTCTTTGCCAAAGCAGTGTAAACAGTGCACATGTAAATCTCGTGTGCAGATGTTTGGGAAATTTCTGCAGGGTTTTTTTTTTCTTAGGCTCATTTGCATTGAGTTTATCTAAAGTGAAATCCATTCAATTTTATTGAACTGTAATTCTGGTAATTTACAATATTTACATGCTGTGGTTAGATTGAAATCAGTCCTTAATTCAAATTCAATCTAAATTTACAGCATAGTAATTAGGGCTTTGTAACTGACACTAGGGGCCTATTGATTTAATGAAAAACTTAACCTTACAGTAAGTGTTTAATTAGTTGATGCAGTACATTCTGCACTGTCCTAAATTGTGGACTTTAGAGAATTAGGTACTAATTTAAATTACATTGCTATATAAAGATCAGAACTATTTTTTAAAAGAGCATGTAACCCTACAGATGAATTAATTTCTCAGTCTTTGAAAAGGATAACAGAAAAACGCAGTTATCAAAGCAATTTCCTACCTTGTCTGAATTCAGGCAAAGCGTGCTAGGTATCCTGGAAATTACTACCTACCTTGGTAAAATATTCATTTGAAAAGTTAAAAAAAAAAAAGGGGATATTTTCTTCATGGAAATTCTCCCAAGTAGGTAAAATATGAAATAGTAAATATGACTGCATATTAAGGTGTCCACTTGAAGATGAAATGAAGAAAAAAATATTTTTTTCTGAAACAGTTTTCAAAAACTGTAAACCGCAGTATGTTTGTATTCACTATGGGACAGACGTGACAGAAGATGAGTGTTAGCATCTATTTTATATACACAAAATACACAGATGTAGTATACAGTTTTGTATTTATCCAATTCATAAAATACCTCAATCTAGATCAATCCCATAACATTTCAGGCTAAGAAATAATGAGTTTCTAGTAAGAGCAGGTGCTTCTTTCTTCCTATTTTTCCCCCTTTTTGGTATCATGGCTTGGCACAGCATAGGTACCAAGTCAAAAGTTGAAAGTGGATGCTACTCTCCAGATTTACCAAATGTTTAGCCATTGTAACACATTGCAATTCTTCAACAGCATGTCAGTACACACTTAGCTCAAAGCCTTGCTAGCAAGTTTGTCTTTTCCTGGTAAGCAAACCAGCCTGGAGCAGCAGTGACATTGCAGCTTTTTGCCATGCTGCCCTTGTGTGGGTTCCTAGACCCTGGTAATGATAGAGTATTTTGTAGTAGGTACTCTTAATATGTAAATTTTTAGTTAGCCATAAATTTCATATCCCTAGAGGATCATCTAGAAGGTCATCATGGATTTCAGTAATTATGATTCTACTTTATGTTTGCCTAATTAACCTGAATTCATCACCCATTTGCAGCCTACACTTGATCTTGTGGGCAAAGCAGAAAAGATCATTCAGCCAAGCACTACTATATTGTATTGTATATACATAGAGGCCAAACTAAGGTCAAACAAAGGGTAATAAGTTTGATGTTCCTTTGCTTTTTTAAGGAGGACCTTAAAGGCCTTTCGTTAAGAGACTGGAAAATTTCTGCCCTGGAGAAACAGATTCAATAATCCTTCTCACTCCTTCACTTCCCTTCTTCTCAGTTCCAGTAACAAAAGGACAGCTATATCTGCTGGTACTGCATACTGTGTCCAAGAACTGTGCGTTGAGGGGACAGAGGAGGTGTAGGTAAAGAGAGATAGTGTAAAATGAAGATAACTGAAGATCACAAGATAGCCTGAACTCCGTTCACTTCCAATTTTCTGTGTCTGCAGTGAAACACCATTAGGATCTAGCTCAGTCAGTGGCAATGCTATGAAAATTATTGCATCAGGTATGGAGAAAAAAAAAGTGACAGTTTGCAAAATTTTATGTTTTCTGGGACAAAAAATGAAAAGAAAGAAGCTAGAAGAAAATTACACTTTTTCCTAACACTTGGTAGCAAGACAATGATTAAATAATCAACGATTTTTTCCAAAGTAATTGTCTGAAATACACTTTATAATATTGAAGTGAAGCAAGAGAAATATGGCAATAACTTCATACTCACACTTCAGCCATGAAGTATTCTACAGGTATGATACTGAGGCACAGAGAGACAATGGTTTTATTCCAGTTTCACAGGCAGTCTGTATCAATCTGAAACATGTAACTTCTCTAACTGAGTTCATCTAATGTAACACAATAGAAACTGAGACTGCTGATCAGAGATGCAAAATCCCTATTTCTGTTCTGTTACAGGAACTACATTTCTCCACAGTAAGATCTTTAAATAGTTCCATTTGGACAACATCTCTGCTGAGCTGTCATTGTCCTGAGCAAGGCCTGCTATGAAATTCAATTTCAATATATTTCCAAACAACATACTTTGCATATAATTCAACTAAACTCCATGTGTTTTATTAAAACTTTTAATTATTTTTCTTAATTCCAAATATAATGTTGTGGGGTTTTTTTCCAAAAGAAACACTACTTTCATTTTGGTGTCTGACCTGAGTGGGTTTTAACCTGTCTGTTATAGTGTTTGTGGATTTTCTATAATTCCAGGTTCCTAAGTCTGGTCATGGTAATATTCCCAGTGAGATTTTTACACAAAACCCATGAAACTGAGACATTGATGATACATTGTTGAGGTACTCTTTTCTGCTCTAGTAAGGAGAAGAAGGCAAAAAGAAAGTTGATTTTATCATTGCCCTTATTTTGTCTACCGAGAAGGAAAGGCATAAATAAAATACAGACACGAGAGAACAAATATTGATCTACCTGAATATTTATTGTAAAAATAAATAATTCTTAATCTTACTTTATTATTTTTAACAACAAATAGGCATTAAAATGCATGAAAGCAATTGTCTTTCATGTAGTCATGGAGTAATGCAAGAAAAGAAAGTAGATGTTTTGGCCCTGGTCTTGATCCTTGTAGGATAAGATACAGTGCTTCTCTTGATCTTTATAATTTTATGAATAAGTCTGCACAGTGTCGCACCAAACACTTTCTATATTCAGAAATGATAAATGGCTTCTGCCTGCATTAGCATTACAGCAAAGTGACACATCACCATCAAAACCAGTTCCCAGAGCTAGAAGTCAATGTGCAGTTTAGGGGGCAGGTCAAAATCTCAACTGTAACAAGCAGATTAGATTCAAATCCTGCTATTTCAAGGAAAAGGTCATATTCATTTTTATGAGAAAGGAAAAAAAAATACAGCACCTGAAGAATTTTAAGCCATCTCTAGTGGACTATATGTGAAAGAAGCAAAGGCAGGGAAGGGAAAGGAAATACTGTGTCTGTAATCAGGTACACAAAACTGCAAAATAAAATAGAAATTAAGCAGAACAGGAAAAGGACAAATAATCTAGTGAAATGTGAAGAATTATGTGGATGGAGAGTAACATCAGAAAAGTCACAAGTTACTTTTTTAAACATACCATATGTCAGCAATGTTTTTCAATAGTGGTAATCTGTGTATATTTTTTCAAGAAAGGGGAGACATGCAGATGTTCAGAGAGTCCTAGAACCATGCTCCACCTACACTGCATTTGCCAGTGGTTACTGATTTTGAAGAGTCAGCATAATTTATCAGCAAAAGTGGCTTCATTAGTCAATATCATAAATATAATTTCAGCATAGAAACTTAATACATTTGGTACTCTGTCATTGTTTCAACCTTTAGTATGTTAAAACATAATGAAAGCATATTGGGGTAATGCCTAGCAGTTTGCAGCAATAGACTCAGCACATTCAACCTTTTCTGCTTTCCTTGAACTGCCAAATTAGAAGCCACATTACCAACATCTCCATAGTCTGATATGATGAATATTCCCAAGAATAATAAGTTAGCTGAAGGATTTCTGTGTCCTAATGACCCTCGACTTATGGAATATGCCTTTTTGGGAAACACTGGAAATTGAAGATAACTTTCATTAAACACAAGGTGATAAAAATTTTGATTAATTTTGGCAGATGAGCAAAGTGATAGTCTGGCTTTCAGGACAAGAGAGAGTAGAGGTTGTTTAAAGGCATATTTTGTTTCTTCATTCTCCAGATTTACTGGAATGAAGAAACAGTGGCTTTTGTCAGGATACACTATGTATAGCAGACAAGAAAAGAACAAAACACACCCAAATTATTTGAATCAGCATAAGAAATGTTTGTTATTTCCCAAATCACAAAAAGCTACGTTCATGCCATTAATCTCCGTGACTTGCCACAATTCATGCCATGACAACATGCTCTGTGGTTTTGAAAGGTTAATCACAGACCAATACAGGTTGAAAGCAAGGGAAAGTGATATTATGTGGCATTTAAGGGTTGTGTTATCCTGCTTTCTCTCAGTCTTTAGGGCTTAGAACTGCTCATTTGTTCTGTACCAACCAATCTGTAGTGAACAAGAAGCACTTTTTAATAGAAATAAAAAATTGCTTGGAAGCTAGCAAAGTAACTTATTTTTCCTAAAATGAAATAGCTCTATATCTTTTGGGATAGTTTCAAACATGTACTGCACAATTTAAAAAAAAAAAAAAAAGAAAAAGAAAAAAAAGGGAAAAGGAAGGCACTCCAATTCACTGTGATTTTCCTCTGTGGTCTGATAATCAGGCTGCTCTCCCACATTTTGAAAAACTGATTCAATTTCCTTGAATCTTTTCTTCCAACTTGGAATAGATCTCAATAGATATCTGCTCATTCCAGATGATTACTCTGACTCAAGAGTTTGCTGGTGTGGTGTCAGTTGCACTTGTCCTTGTTCATTCTGCTGAGTGAATATAGACTGACTACAAATTAGTAGCCTGAGCTACTGGCTTGACTTTGTGTCACTGTATGTATCTAGCTTTTCTATATAAAATTAAAAATAAATAAATCATTTTAATTAAGTAAGGAAAACCAAAGAACTTTATCTCAAACCACTTCTAAAGTTTCTAGTTAGATATAAGCAGCTATTGAAGTTATAATGAAGTCTGGGAAATAAGACTGTGAAGTCTGGGAAATAAGACTTATTCCATTTCTACATTCCTGGTGTACGACGAGAATTTTCATATCTACCTTATTTACAAACCCTAGATCCTGTAGAAACAGGACACCATAGAAAAAATAAGGAAAAATGGCCCTTTTGACACTGCTGTGTTACAATTTTCAAAGCTATTAGTCATCAGGAACCTGAGATGCCAGTGCTGCTTGCTTCAGTTTGGATTTCAACTAAATTTTAAAAATTTCAGTTCAATTTTATTTGAAACTCTTCATGGCATGGGAGTATGGACTGGGGTTTCTTCTGCTCCCTCCAAAAAATAAAAAACAACAAACAAAAAAAAGAAAAAACCTACCTTTCGAAAAATAAACATGCTGATTGCTCAAGGTTTGGGGAATCTTATTTATTATTGTTTAAAATCTTACTACTATCTCTGAAATGCCCTTTGTGTCATATATTGGCATTCTCTGTTACTGAAGAAAGGGCATTCTCCTTTATAGATAGAATGTTTGTTGTGATGAAATATCATGAAATATCATGACAATAACAAACATCCTAACGACACTGGCATGCTCTTCTGCTGCCAGTCTTCGACAAGTGTACACATCTGTGTAGTCGGGGAATGAAAGCAAATGTGATGTGATAGGTTAAGAGAACATCAAGATATCATTCCTGACTTGTGGTTGTTTTCATCTACAATAAGGCAGTTCTCTTTTTTTTCTAATACATGAATTTTCCACTTGTCTTTGCATGTGGGAAGACAAAAACAAGGAGAATGTAGCAGTTTCTCTATCTTAAAACATAATAGATGCTTTCCCAAACTTAAAATAAACTAAATAGTGTAAAGGTTTCCACAAGATCATGGGATTTTACTTCAATGGTGCCTGAAATAAATGAGATCAAATGATAAGACTGCTTTACCCTCCATTTTTAAATTTGTGCCACTTCTGCCCAAGGCAGAATCAGCAAGCTTAAAAGCTCAATTCATGTAATAGCAAAACAAAAAGGTAGAAATATTGCAGAGCAACTCACTGTACCATTTAAGCTAATAGACAGCTGCTTTTGAATATCTTTTGCATTTTCCATAAAATCCCACCAGATATATACATGTCTGTATGTATATTTATATATACCCATACATTTCCAGTACCCTTGCTTCGATAGTGTCATAGTTGCTAAAAAGACATTGTTGTGTTTAAAATTTAATGAAGAATTTTGGTTTATGCAGTGAAATCCTAAGAACTTATTTTTATAATAAAGCATTGCTGAAATAATTCTCCCCAAGACAGTACTAAAATATGTTCTAGATATGCTTTCAATAAGCAAGGTGTAAAAACAATTAGTAATTTATTATTATCCACTGTCTTTATGTAAAACATTCAAGCTCCATGTAAAAAGGTTTATTTCTTGTTCTTTCATCAGCTTTTCTTCTGTTGGTTAATGCCTTCTTATGAACAAAATATAGAGGGGTGGGTTTGAAATATTATGTAATAATTTTAACAAACTCTACAGACAGTTGATCTGATTCTCAGCTATATTTCACTTCTTTTGTCCAAGATGAAGCTGATTAAACTTTTGAAAACAACAACATTATTTCTTCAGTATTCCTGGAAGATATTTGTATCATTTGAATTTCTAAAGTGTTCTAAATCTAAGTCAGAATAATCATTAGTTCCCTGTTCAAGATTGTAATCCTCCTATTTGTAAATAGTTTAAACCAACATGGGGTAATACTAAAAAATGGAAATATTCCTTCTGCCTCTTAATAAAGTGGGAAAAAAATAATATCCAACTAAAATAGTTTTAAGGAGTTAATAACAGGTCTAATGTCTTAATGTGATCTTTTCTGAACTGATTGCTTTATAAAAGGACCATCTCTAACAACTTCACCTGTAGAAAGGCAATTGTATTTTGCAGAGCTGAAGAAGTAGGTTTCTAAATTACAGAAAATGTGCAAATCTTGAATTTAGTTCATATATACAACTGCACATTTTTTTCCATAAAGAAATCTATTCTGACTAGAGGTCAGCTCTAGTCAGAAAGCCAGCTGAGGAGACATACACACGCTCTGCTTCTCTGAAGGCTTCTCTGAGCTATGAGGGTGTCCTACCTGCCTGGCTGACCATCAACACTGTACAGGGCTCCTGGTCCACACCAGCAGCAGAGAGCAGGTGCATCTATAGCATTCTGCCCACAAGTTGCATGCAACTTGCCTGGCCAGCCAGATAGCCAGAGAAGATGTGTATGTGTGTGAGTTAAGTGTAGAAACATGTGGCCTTCTAGACTCCCACCTGCTGGCTTTTCTCTCTTTGTCAACCAGTACCAGAGCACAAGAGAAAAACTTCTGTTTTGCTCATATGTAGTTTTTTTTCTACATTCCCATTTTCTGGCAAAGCAACCTCTGTGCCTTTTTCTAGTATTTGGTAAGGGGAATTGCAAAGTGCTCTGAGTTTTCTGGACAGGAAGAGGGAGAAGAAGAACAGGTTGCTTGAAAGGAGGAATGTAAGAAGGAAGATTTATAAATGAGGAAAGAATTACAATAAAGGAGAGAGCAACGGTGTTACAGCACTAGGTCAGGATCTGGATGACTCATTGTAACTGAGAAAGCTTGAATAGTATAGACTAGTGGCAACTATTTTGTGAAAATTGCCTGCTTTGACAATTCTGAAATTGTGTCTTCATGGAAATCCGTTTTCAAAGAGAGAATAGACAATTGTAACATTGCTTTGAAAAATATACCCTCTCCATTTGTGTTCTAATTGTATCTAGTAGTTGTTTGTACTGCCAAGATATTGCACTGTTCAAGTCAACGTAAATCTGCAAATAAAACTGAAACTGTTTGGCTTCCAACAAGGAAAAACCTTGACACCACTGTATGCTGTACTTAATTATAGAAAATCGGTTTGTTCTTTTGATTATTTATGCTACTTTTATGCTCTGTCTCTGTTTCAAAATGTGTAAATATTGAAGCATTGCTGCAGACATACAGTGTGACTCGAAGCGAGTTATTTTTACCTCATAGGGCCTTGGTCCTTCATCTATTAAATGGGGTTATTTCTACTTGCTTCTTCTTGCCATTTGTTCTTCCTGTTTTCTGTATTCATGTTTGGATTTTTGGCTCTTTGGGACAGGAAGAGTTTTCCCACAGATTATAATATTTATTCTTTTCTGAATTCAGTTAAGCAGAGATGAGAAGCAAATAGTGGACCGAACATTGAAAATACTTTGGGGTTTTACTGCATCTGGGCTGATTTGAATCTCTGCACGCTATGTTGTCTATACACCTAAAAAGATTATTTAATGGTTCATGTTAAAGTGCAGCAAAAATTTCATGAGCATAATCATACTTGAAAAATGTTGTCTATGCATGGCAGGATTCTCCTAACAGCTGAGCTGGGAATATTTCTGGCATTGAAAAATCAAATTTCTTCATCCACCTTTCTCCAAAGATATCAAAGCCAATATCTTTTTCATGTAGAATACTTTGTGCATTCCCAGAGGTATGCAATTCTTAAAGCCTCAGAGGTTTCTGATAAACATTCAGATAGCAATAAGCTTGTAAAATTCATTTTATAATCTCATTAATCTGTGACCATCTTTCCATTTTAGTTTGGAAAATGGCTGAGAGTACCACTGTGCTGCATTGCTTAAATACTATGATCATGGTTGCTTGTTTTCCTGATGTGAATAACTGCCATTATCTGAGGTTTTACACTTTGTACAGATTTTAGGATTTTGGAAGTCCATATTTTGATCATTCAAGATTCTGGGAAGTCAGGATGTTTTTTCTTGTACATTCTTTCAGTCATTAATTTAGAGAGAGTAGAAATTTTTGTAGAAATCCTTTCAGTAAATATTTTTTACCTGTCTTTCCCACAACGTGAATCAAAAGTCCTATATAAATCACATTGTAGAAGTATTATCCTGTCACTGAGGCAACATCTTTAAGCGGACTCATTAGCACACCAAATTTATGCCTGCACCAACATTTGTCATCTGTTTGCAATGCAGGCGACTCTAAACCATCTGCACACTGCAAAAGGGAAGTCCCATCTACCCCAGCAGTGAGATTGCAAAGCCAGTTCTAGATAGGCAAGAAAGGACACTGCCACAAAGGAAATGGGGATTTGTAGTGGTGGTGAGGACATACCAAAAAAGGTCTACACACATCCTGTTTTCTGGCAATGTAGTAGCTAGCTGGAAAGCAGTGTGAAAGCACTTGCAGGATTAGGGATTTTAGTCCTTAATCCATCCCACTTGGCACAGTGTGGTTTATGCAGAGATAATGAGTCCTCCTGATTCCTCTGTATGCCAGAATGTTTCCTCATTTTTTTTTCCTCTCTCTCCAAAAACTAATGGGACAATTTTCCTTATTCATACCTGGTCCTAGAAAAACCATGACTCCTTAGAAAAGCAATTAACCATGCAGAAGGTCCTGTTTGGTTCTTTTATAACGTTGGGCTACAACATGCTTGGTTTATAGAGTTTTCACAGGAGTCAATTGCTAAATTCTTAGCAAATCTCCAGTTGGCATAAGCAAAATGAAATTCCCAGAGACTAGTAAGATGTCCAAATTTGTGTAGTTTTCAAAAGTTCAATGACAAAAATTCACTGACTCACCCCTTAAGATTTCAGTTGCCTACTTCAAAAAATGGAAGGTGTCTGACAAATCTAATTATATGTATTGCTGCTTCATGATGGTGTGAAACAAGGTTGTCTATTTTGTGGCTTTGGGGAAGAATCTTTAACAATGGAAAGTGCTAGCTTATTAAAATGTTCTTTCCTCAAAAGTCATTAAGAAAATGAGAACGAAAAGTTTCAAACTAAGAGGACTATAACTCGGTCATTGTTCAAATAAGGCGTTGCCTAATAGAATAAAACATAGTTAGACCTCAAGACATGTTCTTTACTCCCAGGATATTAATGGCAAGTGACGGAGATTCAGCAATCATGCTTTTCCATTTAGAGTATGTTCATCATTCTGAATGTGTTAAAGAAAGTGAGGGAAGAAAAACACCTATGAACTTTAATCAGTACTACATGGCCAGACATTCTTGATTTCCATTTTCATTATATTCCATCTTCTGAGTTACTTCATACCATTAAAATGGTGTACTGTGCTGTGTAACTTTAAATAATGTTCTCTAGCTTTCACATAAAATGCAAAAGAAAAATTAGAAACTTATTATGGGAAGTATCAGTTGAAAAATAAGAAGTGCATCTGAAGTATATTGCCCAGCAGATAGTAGTATTGAGACGAATTAAATCAGTGGGACCTCTTTTCTCTTTAATTGTTTTTCAAGCCAACTCGAGATGCTTGAAATGATTTTTTTATGTCACAGTTTGGGCTACCTTAATTTAAATATTGAGAATCAAAAAGGTCTGGAATTGGAGGAAACATTAATCTTGCGTCTTTTGAAAAACAATGCAAGCCCTCTGAGACAATCAGATATTAGTGGTGCCACAACTTTTTAGGCATTTTTTGATAAGTATGTACCTATTCTATGACCTTTGATTTGTTACCTGTACTTTCAAAAAATAGTATTGGCATATTAACGTTGATGTTACCTTCAATAGTAACTACATCTGTGGCATTCTGAATACATATTTTTATTGTTTTCTATGCTAATTTTAAGAATGGCTTACAAATTTCTCATAAATGTTATGTCAGACACCATAGTCCCATATTCCTCTAATTTAAAGATACGATTAGAAAGATCCTTGGATGGATATACTGTGCACAGGCCTTAAGAAGTGTTTAATTTGGGAGATGGTTTGCAGTCAGGGACTCCTCGGGCCCCCTGAGTTTCCTGGGAAACAAGAACATCTGCAGATTGTTACTAGATATCTGAGGAAATAAGTCAGGAAGTTATGAATTATAGCAGTAATACTATTTTATTGGCATGAAGGATTTTCCAGTTTGGAATATTTTATCTAGGACAAGCTACTGAGTTGAAATTGTTGTACTACCCATGTATTAAAATCTTTTCAGATTAACTGCTTGCATGTGACATTAAGAGGAATTTCTCAGCCCTCCACAGTTCTCAGAAGTAGTGCTTACATATAAGGGAAGGCGACGATTTCCATTGGCACAAATACAGACCTATTTCATATGCACAGCTGTAGTGACTGAGTGCAGGGACATAGATATAGCCAGCTCCTGCTATAAAACTGAACTGCATAAGATGGAAACCAACAGCCACAGCCCTTTTCACAAAAGTCAAAGATGTTCACAGGTAATTTGTGGGGAACCGTAAACTGAAAATATTCATAGGAAATGTATCATTAAGAGGGAACCAAGATTCATTGGTGTTTAGGGTTTATTGCCTCAGAACGAGTTACTACAGAGCTTCAGTACCATATGATGCCTTGGTCATTTTTGTATGCTATATTGACATCCAGTTATGGCAATTATTATAAGAACATGTTCTTTTATATGCCATATATAAACTTTTCTGGGGAAAAGATCCTTGACAAAAAGTATAGTAGGCTAAAAATAAGAAGTTAGAGAGAGAGAAACTATTTCAATTCAGGACATCAATTAACACTGATTTACACTGGAGTGCATTTGAAAGTGCATGTAATATTCACATGCCAAATGAATTCATTAAAGACCAGTGTGATTACAGTGAATGTCAAATGAATTAATAACAATGGGACCTTTAAGTGTTACCATTAATTTCACAGTGTGTTGCTGTTTTATACTTATGGGCTCTGAAGCTAAATGACACTCTACAGTTGCCCTAGTAGATTAATTGTGCATTAATAATCTATGGGTGGGCTAGCAATCTGGTGGGCACTTACATTTCATTGACACTTGGATACTAAAGATCATAATTTCCAGGTTTCAGTCAGGAAAGCCATTTTAGCTTTAAAATAAGCTCACACCATTTCTTCTATATTAGAGTTCTCAAAAAGCATTAAGTTTTTATACTCTAGGTCCAGATTAAAAAATATGCACAATTAAAGGCTTAAAATTTTGTCAGGGTTTTTTTTTTCTGTATGTAGCTACCCATCTATGAAATATGCCAGTGATTTCCACCTGCTAGTAGACATCCTGGTCTGTTCAGGGCATTTCTTTCGCTGCCTAATATTTAAGACTACTTGAGTTGACCTTTGTTTTGAATGTTGTTTTTTTTTGTTGTTGTTTGTCTGTTTGTTTGGGGCTTTGAGGTGTTTTGGGGTTTTTTTGGAGGTGGGTGGTTTCTATGGTGTTTGGATTGGTTAACTTTCTGAGGCTATCACTGTTAGAAATGTATGCTTTAATTCAGAGCTTAAAAAGCACATACTGGTTTAAAAGCAATAGACCTCAGTTTAAATGAGAGGTGAAAAAGAGTAAAAACTAATAATTTGCATATTTCTGTTCCCAAGTATTGCATTTTGTTGTCATATACGGAAGGGAGAAAATCTAAAAAACAAGACAGTCTAAACTCGGTTATTTTTTAGGCTTTTTTTGTTTGCTTGCTTTTACTTTTTCAAGACAACAGAAAGGTAATTGATTTCAGACCTATTTAGGAGTTGGATATGAGCATGTAAAGATAATACTATTGGAGATGAACCTTGAACTAATATCTAAAACCTTTTTTTGGATACTTTCTTACAAAGGCAGTTAATCAGTCAGTAATTCAGGTTTAAAAGCTAGAATGGCACATTCCTACTTAATTTATACATTTGTAAACAAGTCTGTGTGCTACAAGACAGTAGTCTTCATTAAAAGTTATCATAACTTATTACACTGGTAATAAGCTTTTCATAAAATACATGTTTATCATATAAGTCATTAACCAAATGTGCTAATCATCTAAGTGTCGTGTTTCTTTCTACCTCAGTTTTATAGGATGAGATATACACATATGAACACTGAGAGATTCTATTTGTGTCCCAGCTGGAGGTGATAAATGGGCCACCAATCACATGTTTATAATTTCATCCATTAAACATTCTTTGCATCAAGCTTCCTATGACATTCAGGGACTTAAAGAAAAGATAGGAAATCACTTAAGAGTATTTTGAGTTCAAAATGAAATTATTGTCAACCTGAATCTCCTCCTTATTCTAGAAATGTTCCACTTGTTAAACACACTAGTTGCACTCAGAAATATTCCTCACAGCGTATACATAAGGGTTAGCAGATACTGCCAGTTTGTGGAGATATCACACAAAATATACTCCCATGCACACACATAGATACACAGCGCAGAGTACTTCATGTTCTGCACTCCATATGCAAGTGCAGAAAAGAGTAGCCATATCATCAATCAAACTTTATACCTTTAAGGTCTTTATGATCTATACATTGGTGTGAATTCCATTGTATAAATCAAATATTTATCACATATCACTGGCAAATCACAGATGAAAATATATTTTGCACTTTACTGAAATCAAAATATGCACAAATTCCCTATTCTTTACCTGCTGAGATTTTATGCTGCTGTGGATTTACATCTGTGTTTGATTTAACAAATAGACATTGTCACTTGTTCAAGCTCATTGAAGAAAAAAAAAAAGAAACCAAAAACATTTCAATTTCAATGTTTTCTGCTGAGTGTATATATATATATATGACAAGAATTCAGATTTATACACAAATTCTAATTTGACTTAAATTTTCTGAACACATTTATAGACCTTTAACAAAGGAATAATAGCAGTCACAAATAGAGTGAGAAAGAAGGAAAAGGTGTGGGAGGTCCTTCACCCCCTGCATAAGTCAAGGAAGAAAACAAGGGACCTTAGACCAGAGAGGAGCAGTGCCTCATCCACAGCCTTGTGGGCTAACATATACCCTGTCACTGATGCTCTTGAATACCTCAGAAGCGGTCAGCAGGACTGCTCATATCCCAATGTAGCCATAGGTAGAGATGTTATTTTCACAAAATCACAGAATATGCCAAGTTGGAAGGGATCCACAAGGATAATCGAGTCCAGCTCAGCCCTGCACAGGACCATGCCCAAGAGTCACACCATGTGCCTGAGAGTATTGTTCAAATACTTCTTAAACTCTATCAGGTTTGGTGCTGTGACCACTTCTCTTGCGAGCCTGTTCCAGTGCCCAAACACTCTCTGGGTGAAGAGCCTTTTCCTGATATCCAACCTAAACCCCTCCTGACACAACTTCAGGCCATTCCCTTGGGTCCTGTCACTGGTCTCCACAGAGATCATTGCCTGCCTCTCTCCCTCAAGAGGAAGTTGTAACTGCAGTGAGGTCTCCCTCCCCTCAGTCTCCTCTTCTCAGACTGAACAGGCCAAGTGACCTCAGCTTCTCCTCATACAACTTTCCCTCAAGGCCCTTCACCATCTTTGCTGCCCTCCTCTGGTTGCTCTCCTATAGCTTAATGTCTTGTGGTGCCCACAATTTTCCAGGTGAGGCCTCTGCAGAGCAGAGCGGGACAATCCCCTCCCTTGACCGGCTGATGATGCTTTGCCTGATGCCCCCCAGGACATGGTTGGCCCTCCTGGCTGCCAGGGCACTGCTGACTCATATTCAGCTTGCAGTCTCCATTTCCTGTTTCTTTACCCAGCTTTAGGGAACCTGTCCTTTCCTCTCCATCTTAGTAGTACTGCTTGAACTGTCATGTGGAAAGAAATACATTAGGTGAGATTTGTAGATTGTAGTAAACTGACTGGTTTTATTAGACTCAGAAATAAAATAGTCAATAGAGGCAGTTAACAAAATATTGTATTTAAACCAGTCTTATTAGAATTGTAACAGCTATGAGGTATGAAACGGGCCTAAAAACTTCTCATCTAAAAGACTATCATAGAGCAGCTAAACTAAAAATCCTGACATTTGGCTGTTGTCATTTCAGTTAATCTCAGAATTCAGAACTGATACTGAGAACTTCAAGTTATGCTTTTATTTGTACAACTTGATCATTATAGGACATCACTGAAAATAATATGTTTTAAATTCTCTGACACAGCTCCAGAGCTCTTCATTCATATGATAGTGTCAACAGTTCTTCTAAGACACTAAGGGAAAGCAACAAAAGCATTTATTCATCTTATTATCAAATATAGTATCTACTAAGAGAGTTTTTTGATGAATAACTGATGTATTAATAGTACCTTCAGACTCATTTTTTTATACTTAACTGATGACTTCAACTTGGAAAATCTCTTGGTAGAGGAATCTGAAAGTCATCTTTGGACTGTCTGTATGGTAGTTCAAGTGTTTGTTAAATAGGAATGGATTTCTCCCCTGACACAGAGATACAGGATAAGGTTTTAATGGGAAGGGTTTGGCTAAATGGGTTTTTCACCCATTCAGTCTTTTCATGACACTTTTCTTCCATTTGGATACCATCTGCCTCCAGCCTCCCTGTTCATTAGCAACAGCTTTATGCCTACAGAGTCCCTGAACCACTGATGGTGTGACAGGGTCTTTGGAAACTAAACATTGCTCTATACTTGCTGAAAATATTAGAAGCAGTGGCAACTGTCTCTTCCTCTGCAGCTCATAGCAGTAGGGGAGGTCAGCCTACTGAAGTTTAAGGCAGGCATTGCAGAAGTACATTCCCAGTTTTGCTTTTAAAACGGAGAACAGTAATTTCTGTTTGTGTCTATTCATTCTCCCCTGGCAGGTTAGATCTCAGGCTCCCTGTCCTCTCTCATGAAATAAGGACTTACCAAATAAAGTACCTGCAGTACAAGTACTGAGCAAATCCGGATCTGGTCAAGGGGTTTCCTCTGATTTCCTCCAGCAGCTTGTAGCTCAGCAGTATCATCTAGATAGTTAGCAAAGATCTCAGTTTGGGTTCACCTATTTATGAAGGTTTTCACTTTTGAAGATCAGCTTTCTTTTGCATGAACTAACTTACCTGAGGATGAGTGAAGAGACAGTTTCCTATTAAAAAAATACTGGATAAGAAGTGTGTGTATATCCTGAGCAGGTAGCTCAGAAACATTCTGAAATCCTTCATTTTAGGCTCTGTTTTAGTTTGAATACTTTTTGACAGAGGAAGTGCTATAGTGCTGTTGAGTGTTTCAGAGTTCTGGCCATGAGTCATTATTCCTTCTGCTTGCAACATGCTTGTTAAAGAGAGGAAAAAAAATAAAAAGGAAAAAATAAAAAGAAATAGCAAAGAAAAAGCTCTTCCATTGCAGCCAAGAACATCACCCAAAAAAAGTATTGTCAGAAGTTTTCCTTTTTCCCTACTTTACGATTTTTCATTTTCTTTTTCAAAGTAAATTCTTCAATCAATATTCACTATTTGGAGTTTTCTCCTTACTGCTCTGTAACTTGAAATAGATAAAACTTCCACTGAGGTAAATGCTAAAAAACACATAAATGGAAGCAAATCTTGGCCCAGGATACTGGGAAATGATGATAATTATCTGAACCATAACCAAGTTCAAAAAAATTTTTTTGAGATTTTCAAGGAGAACTGGGAAAATCCTCTGTTAAACTTTCTATCTTAATTTGTAAGAGATTTTTCAGCTTTGATCTACTAGATTGTAGCAGTATGGATAAACTCAGTGCCATATTCATATGTTTTTGTCTTAATTTAAAATAAAAACAGTCTTCATTTATTGGGGGGAAGGAGCAGGTTAGCATAAAAGTAGGATACACAGAAGACAATTGCAGTTTTATTTTTAAGTGACGGAGTGAACTTGAGAAAAAGGAACCCAAACAGGAAAAACTTACATCTCTTACAGTCACGAGAATAGACATGTGCGGCTCTGTTAGAATCTGGATACTCACCAGGGATCTTACTGGCTCAATGCATCAAGAAGAAATGTCTGTCAGGCTTCTACAAACTTTGCTTTCCCAAACAACTGCCATATGCCAGAACTAACAGCATAAAGACATGATGAACAAAGCATCAACATTGTGAGATTTAAAGCTGTTTGTAGATTTTTTAAAACAAACGTTCCATTAAATCTTTTAATTTCCTCAGTTTCCCAGGCAGGTCACAACAGTATCAGAGTGTTCAGTAGTGCACATTTAATCCTTTATTCCCTAGACTTGATGACATTTTATTATTAGAGGAAGTTTAGATCAGATTCTGATGAATCACAATACTTTATCCTGTCCAGAAAGGCATTAAATGGACTGACAATGGGCTCTGCATTGCCGGAGTACATCCTTACTGCTGGCATTGATACTACTATGAAAAACAATTCACTGCCTGCTGCAAAGCAAGTATCACCATTAAAACAATACTTAAACAAGCTCTGTCTTCACTGAGTGTCTTAATGCTATAGCAGTTCTTTGGGATTGCTGTAAACTCTAGTGTGGAAGAGTGCTTTATTCCCCCTTTAGACTGCCAGACTTCAATTCCCACAGACATCAGGTACACCCTCTTTGTGAGCCTGCGCACCAGGCAACCCACACAGAAGCCCTGTGTCAAATGGTTAAATAAATAAAAAATGTGCTGTGGGCCTGGAGACAAAAATGCGTTCCCCTTGCACCAGTGTAAAAGGTAGAAAGAAAGGATGCTTATGTCCTACTACTAAAGAAAAAGGTGAAGGCAGTAAGCTCATCTGTCTTCTAATATTACATCACAGCAGCTCATGATATTGTGTTAAATATGCCTGAAATCTCCTTATTTTTCTGAGCCTGTTTACGGATGTGTCCCCACACAGATGGAACCCTTCTTCCTGCACATATTAATTCATTTGTTACTTATGCACTTCTGATCTTTGTGACATTTTGTCCCTTGGCCTGCTACCAAGTCATTTTTTATAGATGTTCTGAGAAAAGGTGGCCCTTGCCCTGCAGTGAGCCTCACAAATCCCTGACACACACATATGCATTTTTTATTGTTCTCACATGTTGCTTAACAGTCTGCATGTTTCCTGCTTTACAGCACAGCAGATGGGTTCCTGCATTGCAGTGAAACAGATGAGATGTTCAAATCGATTGTTTTATCAACAATCAGTTGTAGATAAAAATCATTTTAATGAGAGAAATTAATGGTGTTTGCAAACATGGTGTTAATTAAAGAACATAGCTTGGTCTTTTTTCCCTCCTTTTTTCCCCCTGCACACAATTTTTGTTACCCATGACATCTTTCATTATTGACTCATGCCCCAAAGAAAAGGCGATTAAAATCTGCTTTTGTTTGATGTAGCTTTTATTGAAGAAAGAAATAGATCTTTCTGAAGCTTCCTGGTGAGATGAAAGTCTAATTATCTCCACAAATGAAAGGAAAAGCT
Source organism: Campylorhamphus procurvoides (assembly GCA_013396655.1). Classification (NCBI taxonomy): domain Eukaryota; kingdom Metazoa; phylum Chordata; class Aves; order Passeriformes; family Dendrocolaptidae; genus Campylorhamphus; species Campylorhamphus procurvoides. Next base: position 24,780 of record WBMV01000300.1, on the reverse strand, counting down.
TTAATTAGGCCTGTGCTGAATCTGCGCACTGTGAATTTGTGCATTGTGATGGATGGAGCCCACATCTCCTCAGTGGCTGCAGTTGAAATAATGAAGAAGGAGAAGAGGTAGCCTGCTCCCATGATTCAGCTGGCAGAGCAGACTTGGAGGTACACCTGTGTTGTGAGAGTGTGCCCAGAGCAGCTGCCACAGGCCATGTTTCTGTGCAGTGCATTCGGCTGTTTTACAGCCTCCTCCTGAGCTTTGATCTCTTTTCAGACAGCAGGGGTCCTAACAAATCAAGCTTTTCATGTTTCCCTCAGTTTCACTCTCTTTTGCTTCACCATTCATACTTGAACTCCAAAGAGGACGGATAAAATATTGTCTTTTTCTGAATCAATTTGATCAGCAGCAGACATGACTGAAGTGGGCATTTTGCCTTCTGTGAGGTGTTTTAAAGTTGACTGTGGGGTAAAGGATGCTAAAGAATGGAAATTGCATTTATTTATTTTGCCATTTAATTAATTCAGTATTCATGCTTTTAACAACCTCTATGCATAACACTTCATCTGCTATGCGCTTCTTTTTGGCAATGCTTGTAGTGTCTACCCAGTTAGGAAAGGTGACATTTCAGGGTAGCATTAGACTGTTAATCGTCCCCAGAGAGAAATCTGAATTATGACAAATAATTCACTATTCCACATTTTATAACATTTCTAATCTATTTTTACCATGTTGCATGCAGCTTACTCTGTCTTCGTGTAGTCCACCTGATATCAGGAAGGTCAAACCACTACTTATTCACTTCACTTACAGCCAGCATATTCTTTTTTGTGAGTCATAAAGCACCTTTGACATCAAGGGCAGTCAAGGAGATTACCTCCACACCTTTCTGGGTCATATAGCAGTAAAAATAGGAAGAAGCAATTTAAGTTAAAGTTAAATCAGCATTAACAATCTAATCTTTTATGCTTTCCATCAGTATATTCTGTGCTGTTTAGAATGCATTGCTTTAATTGCATACCGGCCTCTGGAATTGAGGACCTTAGCAGCCAACGGGAAACATGCAGGAATAGAAGGATATGGGATAAATGGCAATGCAACCCCTGTTGATTTGTTTATTTAAGAAAAGGAGGCATCTGAAAAAAGCAGCAATACTGTCTTTCAAAGCAAACATTCTGGGAAGTCTTTTTGTAGGTAGATATACAGCATCCATAAAGACAGAAATTGGTGAAAGCAAAAGATGCTGACTCTGAGTAATTCAACAAGGTGATAATATGGATTTTAATTTATTCTGTGGGAAAAAAAATCTCTGCATTACATTTCTCCTTACAAATACAGCTTTATCTGCTGTTATTCTAAAATTTTGTGCATTAACAAATTACTCACAAGTTGAAATCTTTCTATGTGTATTTTCTCATTTGTTTAGAGACTCTGAAGACAGCTGGCACTTTCCTTACTCTAAAATACCTTGGCTTGTTCTTTCCACTCTCGTCACCACACCCTCTCCTTTCCACAGTTTCTTTGTGTAGATTTTTCTCCTTTGTTTATGTCTTTGTAAGTATTTCCCTAGTGTTAGCACTGAGTTCGCAGAGCTGAAAAAACCTGCCTTATACAATATTCTAATCCTTAGGCCATCCGTGCCGACATCCAAGTCTGGTGCCCCAGAATTACAGGGATGATGGTGAATGTATAAAGGTCCCAAAGCTCAATATAGGAGAAAAAAGCTGGGGGGAATACTGTAACACTGTGCGCGGGTCTGAAATAAGGGGCACAGCCAGGGGGAAAATGAGGAGGCAGTGGAATTCTTGTTAGACTGCTGTGCCAAGATGAGGAGCAGATAGTAAATTAGGAACAAGCACTGCAAGAACACATCTGAATCAGACCCTCCAATTAACTGTTCTCTTCCCTTCTTTCAAGTTTGATTTCCTTTTAACCTTTTATTTTATTCTTTTGATCTCAGCATCTTTTTCTTTTTGCTCAAATGAAGAGCAGTGGTGCGATAGTTTTTTCTTGAGGAGGTGCTTTCATAGTTAGCTCCTGTTTCGAAGCACAGCAAGTGATGAACAAGATCTGGGAATCTTCATGCATGCTATCACTCAGAATATGAGTTTGAGCAAAATTTGAGATGTGTGACAATTTAAAATGAAAACTGTTCTTTATCAGTTTGTGAGAGAGTTGTCTCTATTCCTTCTTAGCTGTTGAGAATCTCAGCAGATTTTATGTGGGATTTTTTGTGTGCACAAATACATGTATAGAGCAACAAAAGTTTATAAAGGACAATATTGTACAAAGCAGGAGCAGTAATATTTAGCTGTTATACGATTGAAAACAGAAAAATTGGCCGTTACCTTGTAAACAACCTTGTAACATTTTTCTAAAGGCCTCTTATTTGGGCTAAGTCCAAATTGCTACATGACAATATCTGAGAGCTTGCGGATAGGCAGACAAGTCTCTCTGAAGGGCTGTTGTGCAGGCATGAGAATCCTGTAATAAACTTCCACATAAGTAACATTCATATAGTTTCTATATGTTGCCAATCAGAACTTGTAGCAGCTCAGTCCTTCTTCAAGGTGAGAGCTACCCCAGCCTCATGAAGCACCTTCTGGAGCTAAATTGCTGTCAACCCTGTCAACATTGAGAGAATTATTGTTTCTTTTGAGTTGCCCTACTATATACTTCCAGACGCCTGTGGAAAGAAATTACATATTAGAGATATTCTTCTATTAATCTTGAAAGTGTTGTGAATTCGTGCAATGGGGGCATGCAGAACATATGAGGTTTGGGCTCATGAGAATGTTACTGGCTGGCTGGTGCATGCTAAGACAAACACATGGTGCTCTGAAATGATTCAGTGTTTATGGTTTAAAAGTTTCCAGACTGAGATAAACATAGACATGCTTGCCTCACAGTGAACACCTGCTAATTTTTACTTCTGGAATATCTAAATGGGTATGTGTCCTTCCATTTTTATTTTACAGACTCATAGAATGGTTGAGGTTGAAAGGGACCTCTGGAAAATGTCTTGGCCAAACCTCTGTTCAAGCAGGACCCAGGTTACAGCAGGTTACCCAGGACCATGTCCAACTGACTTTTGAATAACTTCGGGGATGGAGGATCCACAACCTCTCTGAGTACTCTGTTCCAGTAGTCAGTAACTCTCACAGCAAGGAGGTGTTTTCTTATGTTTTGGCAGAGCACCATGTGTTTCAGTGTGTGTCCGCTCCCTCTTGTCCTGTCACTGTACAACATCAGGAAGAGCCTGACTCCATGAGATATATTCCCAAGTCTTTTCTCAGTACAACTCTCTCACCTTTTCCTCATATGATAGGTGCTACTATCCCTTAATGGTCTTTGTGGCCCTTCTTTCAACTCTGTCCAGTATATTCATGTCTGTCTTGTACTGAGAAGCCCAGAACTGGACACAGTACTCCATATGTGGTCTCAACAATGCCACTTTACCGTGGAATCATCCAGCCTACACTTCAACAGCTTTTGCATGAGGATATTAAGGGAGAAAGTGTTGAGAGCTTTACTAAAGTCTAGATAGATAATGTTCACTGCTCTCCCCTCATCTACTAGACCAGTCATGTCTCCATAGAAGGTTATCAAATTTGTCAAGCATGACTTCCCCTTTGGGTAAGTACTCCTGAAGATTTTCTCATGCATGTGCCAGGAAGTTGTTTCTATTATTAGCTACTCCATCACTTCCTCAGGAATTGAAGTCAGGCTGATTGACCTGTAGTTCCCTGAGTCCTCCTTTTTGCACTCCTTGAAGATAGGAGTGACATTTACTTCTATCTCTGTGATCCATCACAGTTTATTAAGAGTGTCCTCGTAATGATATTTGTAAGCTCCCTGAGCATTCATGCATGCATCCCATCAGGGCCCCCACTCAGTTTGCTTAAGTATTGCCTGGACAGATCCTCTCCCACCAAGGGTGTACCTTCCAGGATCCAGATTTTCCCCCTGGAATCCAGGGCCTGGGTTTCCTGAAGAATAATCTTGCTTGTAAAGACTGAGGAAAAGAAGGCATTCCATACCTAAGCCTCTTCCCTGCATTGTTGAACCTTAAGGCCTGCATCTACCTCAGATTTCTTCAATCATCTGTGTATTTATAGAAGCCCTTCCTCCTGTCTTTGACATCCCTGGCCAGATTCAATGCCATTTGGAATTACTATATGCTACTAAGACCATACATACTAGGAAATCTTATGGAATGACTTATATAGAATAATTTTATTTACTGGAGTGAAGGGGGGGAAATGAAACATAACCAAGGTTGTAAAACACGTTGGTTCTTTTAAAAAAAGGAGGGGAAGACAGCTATGATCTTAGGGACTTAGCATCAAACTGAAGCATTTATGACTGTCAAAACTTTCCTGAAAACAAGTGGATATTTCAGAAATTGTGGCATTTTGAAGTGTCCCCAGTCTGGTAACTATAAATTTAAAAGAACCACAATGGAATACAGTCGTTTTTCCTTACTTCTCCAGCAAATTATTTGTTTACTTTCCCATTCTCTGAATATTATATTACAGAGAAGTCAGTATTATTCTAGACTTTACAAGTGTATATCAAGATATTCCATAAATAATTTGGAATATATTTAGTTATAAGTCTTCCATTGCAAGATGGAAAGATAGAAAGCTGTTCCTTTCACACTGACATAAAGAAGTAACTTTAAATTGCAGAGAAGAACAAAGCCAAATTCTCTGTATATTATTCTTTCAGGTTGTTGTCCCATTTACACATTATGCTCTGGCATTTTTGAGATTACCACAAAGGTAGTCATATTGAAGTATGGTTCCGGAACTAGTAAGATTTAAAGATGTTGTTGAGCTAAATCTAAGCAGCAGGAAACACACCATATTGAAGTTTCTAGAGGTGTTATATTTCTGATAGTCACACTTCAAATCACTCCTAGTTCAGGGTTTTCTAAAGAAGCAGAAGGTGCCCAATCTGGAATGAAAATGACATTTACTGAATTTCAAATAAATGCTATAGATGTTCACCTCACATTACCCTGATATTTTGGTCCTATTGTCAACATAGTAACATGTTGTTGTACTTGATCTCCTACTTGGTGTGAAATTAGGCAATATTTTTTTTTTTAATCTGCTCACATTGTCATTACACAAGTAAGCTTGGAGTTCAGTAAAAAGTGAGATAACTCTTTATCAGAGAGCCATAAAACTCTGCACTAACTAAAATCATTATCTTTATTAAGAAGATCAAGAAAGGAAGTAATGGGTTTTTTGGTTCTTTTTTTTTTTTTTTTACTTTACCATTCATACAGTTGAAGACAATGTTTAACCAGATTTGTTCCCACAAAACATTTTGTTCACACAATGCTAGCAAGTTTCATAGACCTTGAAATCTTGGTATTCAGAAATTCACTGAAATCCCAATTTATCTTGGATTCAAAACCAAATTCTGAATTCAATGCAAAGTTCCATTCTTTTGGGAACCATCATTGCCTCTCAAAATCAAAAAACCTGCCTAGGGAATCTCCCATTTTTTATTAATATTTTACATAGTCCTTTCGAATTCAACTATGTGTTTTGTCACCAGAGGGGCTTTGTGGTTTGGGTTTGGGTTTTTTCTTTATTAGAATGAATACCTAACAGAGAACACAACCTGTCAGTCTCAGCAGTCTTTAGGATGGAACTGATACAGCCCACATCATTCTGTATGGCACTGGGATATGTTTTCTTTCTCACAATCTCCAGCTGCTGTACGAGAGCTGAAGGGTTTCTCAGAGTCCCTTAACCTCATGTTTCCTTATCTGCAGTTCATTTTCATGCCTGATTTCCCAGAATTTGCTTAACATTTTCAGAAGGATGTCATTCACCCACTAGCTGTAGCCAGATTTGGATTCATAACTCTTTCAAAAAAAGAGAGTGATATGATTCCCCATACCACCAACGCATGATATTGTCAGATGATAAATATTCTTCTCATCAAAATCAAAAAGAACTGAGTCCTCCCATCCACCAGAAAACTCTGAACCAAATTAAGGCTGAACATTCTGGATGCTCTTTTACACAGATAGGAAGTGGGACTAGCCATCTGGCACCTCTTGAGGCTCTATAAACACAGAGAATTTTTGCTGGAGAAAGCATAGCTGTCTTTTGAATTCTTCTAAGGATCTGCTTGAGGGGGGCAGGGGTGGATTTTGTTGTTGTTGTGGATTTCTATTCTTTTGTTTGTTTTACACTGCCATTTTTTAATGGATTTATACCATATCTCTGTATTTTACATGAGCAGCTTTATACTGAATGCCAGCAGAAACTTACTGGAGTTTTCTACTGTAGTAGATCTCTGGTGCCCTGTTAAGGAACTTGCTCTGTATTGGAGAGAGGCATTCAGGAGGGGCTTGGTTGCACCCAATACAGCCTCCCCAGTTGTAGCTGTACAGACTAGAATCATGATGGGATCACTCAGCATCTTTGGGGTATGGTTGTTCTCTCTTTATATGACACACCAGCTTTCACGTCTTGTACCTATCAAGAACTGATTAGTAGTAATCTCTGGGTTCCTGTTCTATGGTTCGTTTAGAATTCAGTAGGAGCCAGTGCATCATTCATAGGAATGTCTTAAGAAGCTGAAATCCACTGGTGTCTACAGGGTTTGAAACCATGGCCCCATCAGTTTTGGTGCAGTGTTGCAGAAAGAATGGTCATAATTGCAAAATAAGCTCAGCTGACTATCATAGACTTTTTTTATTCACACTGCAGCTGAAGAACAGGCCTTTTTTATTTAAGGTTTTCTTGCAAAAAAACCACCATTATTACATCTTTAAGATTGGTCCAACAGTGTATGCACTCTAGGATGGACAATACTAAGCAGAACAAACAATAGTTGTAAGCCTATGACTAAGTATATTCTGTATAAATATAAAAATAAACCTTTGTATAACAAGTGGCTTATCCTAATCAGGAGCTGCTAGAGGTCGTATTTGAGATATTATGCAAATTCCAAACTAAAAAACCAGAAATATTAGAAAATAATAATTAATTGCATTTGCACTTTGATTAAAGATTAAATCTCAGTATAATAAAAAAAATTAAAATCATGTCTTTGTATTGCCTGACATAATTAGGCACTCTCCTAAATGGCCAAATTTGGAACTGCCTATTATGTCCTAGCAAACCTGTGGGAGAGCCTGACGTGTTTACCAATCATGGGGTTTTTTGTGTTCATCAGAAAAAATAATTTTAAAACAATGTGGGAGGGGCAGTCCTTATCTTTAAGGTAACTGTTGGATAATTGACCTCCTTTAGCATTTAATTTCTCAAGCCTCTAGGAAGCTTAATTTTGAACATCAAAGGGGTACCTGTGGAAGAAGCTGTTCCAGACTGGTGAGTAAACAAATTAGAGTTAATAGGGTCATTAGCTTTTGTGGTAAAATTTCAAACTGGGTATTCCTCACTAAAGAATGTAAATGTCAATGTTTTTAAGTCTCCTAAATATAATTAGACATGGAACTTGAATACAAATGCTATTTGTATTCAAGTATTTTCCTATATCTCCTATTAGCAAATAATATTTTCCATACTCTGGGTATTATTTTATTAGCATTAGGGAATCTGTTGTTCTGGTCCTGTGTATTGCTTGCCAGACAATTAAAATAAAAGCTAAAAAATGTACAAAGCTGCTTAGTCAATAATATGCTGTAAACATTCAGGATGCTCTATGTTCTATATGGTATAAAAATGCTAGCCAATTACCTTTAGAGTAACAACTGTCGATCTGTTTAACCCGTAGATCATTATGTAGCAGTATAAGAAAAAAACCCCAAAAATGCACACACAAAAACCCATAACCCAGTATCACAAAAAAACAACTTACATTTCCTCATTTGGATGATGGGTGATCTTCTCATCTGTACTTTCTCTATGGCTACATAAAGGGATAATTGCTGATTGAATTTGAAACAGAGAATGCAGCAAATTCAATTCCTACCTCCTCTCATTTCACTTCTTGCACAATACTGAAGTCTTTTATTCAATTACCCTTGCATATGGTAATAGAAATACTGCTCCCTTTCCTCCACCAAACTGACAAGTTGTTAGTCCAACCACATTTCCACACTTTTTCCAACATACCTACCTGCAGGCTCTGCAATCTTACACATCCATTTCCCCTGAAATTCTTGCTGCTAACCCTTCCCAGCAGCAGCATCTCCTGAAACCAAGGGTTGTCAGAGCAAGTTCCCTTTTTCACTTTACAACCCTAGGAAATCTAAAGGTTTATTCTGTAACTCTAGGAGCTCAGTACTCAGCAATGACTTCTTTTTAATCCAGAAAATCACCGTCTGCTACAAGTGTCATCATTTAAACAGGTAGAGAGGAAAATTTACTCATAAGGAACAGTAACATCATGCCATTCTAACAGTTTGTGGAATAAGGACTAACTGTCAACACCACAAATCTGTTTAGCGTAGAAGGAAATAAAATATTTGATAGGAGTGCCAAAGGAGAATTGCAGAAATATTTAGACTGGAAAACTGCAGATGGCCAAGCACATCTAGTGGTAAACTACCTCCTCCCTGCGAAAACTGATTTGTAACAGCAGGGTCTGAGTGAGTGCTACAGTGAATTCCACCAAAAAGTGGAAGGGTGAGAGAGAAGAGAAAGGCATTTTAAATAATTGATCATAGCTGTATCTGTGGTTACAAGCATAGGATTCTTAATTCATTAGCCTTAAGGAGCAAAGAGTTTAAAAAATATTAACTCTCCTCACTATATATAATCATGAAGTTCAAGGAAAAAAGGACTTTTACGCCTATTTGACTATCAGAAATCATTTTGTTGAGATAATCATATGTACTGGGTTGTTTTAATCTTTTAATTTTCCATTCTCCTTCAATGGCAACAATTTCTTTTTGCTTAAGTAAAAACCCCCTCAAATGCTTTTTACATAATGCGAATCATGTTTAAGTGCTGTTTTGAAAAAAATCCTTGTCCATTAGAAGCAAGCTTTTTGCACTAGGCGAGTTGTTACAGCTGAGGTTTTTTGCAAAGTGGTTACTGTTTATTATCAGTCTCTAACAATGTGCCTCAAATAAGAATCTTTCATTTACTTCCATAAGAGTCTCATAGCATTCATTTTTAAATAACCATTAGTTTTATTCTAACTTCCTTCAGTAATCCAGAGTTGTAGATTAGTATAACTCTCCATTTCTCTAATTTACTGATTTTACTTCTGGAGACAAAACAATATCAAATCAAGATCACCTATGACAAATTTGGGAACATATGCAGATTTCCTGATCTTGCTTTCTGTGTGCATTGAAGGGTTAGACTCATTTAACCTAACTTAAGCCATACAAAAGTTAGACATCTGGTTTTCCTTCCCTAGTCAAGGCCAAGACAAGCACCTCCCAAGGATAAGTCTGTCAACCGCAAAATGTTGACCAGTTTGGCAAGAGAAATTATGGTGAAAGTTTATTTGTCCTTCCACCAAGGTGAAAGGCAAACACTTCTGCACTGCTCCATTAAAATATGTCATGGTCTGACATGTCTTGACCATGGATGCAGTAAGGGAATGCTTTTAGCATGGTATTTTTTTTTATTCTTTGATTGAAATATTGAGTGCGAAATATTCTAAAAAAACCCCTTCCCATCCTTATTTTAGAATTGTTGATATCGCTTCTCTTACTTGGATATAGTGCAATGCTATAGTCAGAATTAAAAGCAAATAAACCCCAGAATAAACAGTGTGATTCACATATTGGAAAAAGACATTTGTTTGGACACATTTGGCATTACTTTAATTTAATTTTTTTTAAGGAGTAAAAGAATAGGCACAACCAAGTATTCACTTCTTCAAAAAGAAGTGCAAAATAGCCAACTCAGGATGTACTTCTGAAAAAATCCTAAACTATTCAATAGAAACTAAGGGCATAAGACCAGATGGAATTTATTCCAATGGCTCTTAAAATGTAATACACAAAAGGTCACCTTTTCATTCAACTTGTTACAAACTGTAGATTCCATGGAAAGCTGGAACGCTTTAACCATGCATAAATGCGCCAACAAATTTACAAAGAATGTAACTTTCTATTGCATTTTTGACGTAATTTCAAACATATTTCACTGCATTTTCTTTCCCATAACAGTTCTTGATCTCTATCTAAGGGGTTATGTCAGACCATACTAGAAAGGTCTGATACTAGAGGGTGCAGAGTTGCTATTTCATGACTTCAGCACATCATCTGTAGGGTAGCATGACACATATAATCAGGAGAGGTGGTCTTGCATTAACCTTTTCCTCTCTTGGAGGATAAAATGCTAATGAAAAAACAAAAACAGATAATGAGGCAAGAAAAGCACAATTCTTGTGATTATAGGTGAGAATTTGAGGGAGGGAGGCAGCTGGATGACTTAGTGCAGTCTTCCATCAAGCATTACTGATTCAAATAAAAAATGGAGTAGATGTATGTAAGTAGATGCAGCTCAGACATGCAGCTCAAGACAACACCTAGAACAGAAGTTTGTTAAAAGGAGTTAGTTAAGTTTGTTCTTATGACTGGTTACTACTTGGCAGAGAAAAAAGTTTCTCACAACAATAATAAAAAAATTATTTATTTTGTGACTGGATTCAGTTGAAATTCTTAGGGAGAATTATTCAGTGAAGCAACTGAAAAAACAGAATCGAACAGCTGTAAACAATTGTAAGATTTGGTTTGCTCAGCCTAGAGAACAGGAGACTTAGGGAAGATTTCATTGCAGTCTTCAACATGCTCGTGCGGGAAAGCGGAGGGGCAGGTGCCAATCTCTTCACTCTCATGACCAGTAATAGGACTTGAGAAAATGGCATGAAGCTGAGTCAGGGAAGGTGTAGGTTAGATATCAGGAAAAGCTTCTTCACCCAGAGTGTGGCTGAGCTCTGGAACAGGCTCACCAGCAAAGTGATCATAGCACCAAGCTCTCAGGCACATGCTGTAGTTCTTGGGGTATCCTCTGCAGGGCCAGGAGTTGGACTCAATGATCCTCATGGGTCTCTTCCAACTCAGTATATTTTGTGATTCTATGATTTGCTTAATGCTGCATCTTCTGAGATGTATCTATTACAGCAGCCTACAAAGACTGATATTATGTGGTGGTAGTAAAATTTAAAAAATGCTTGTTTACTCTCTTCTGGGACTGTACGATCTGGTTTTCTGTCATATTTCTTCTATCAGTAAGAAATTACTTCACAATAGCTCCTAGAAGAAGGTCAAATGTTCAGTAGAATGACAGATCAGATAGATAGAAAGGTACGGATAAAAAAGCAGCCACAACTAAATTTGTACATATGGAGTTAAAAGCAAATGAGAATCTGACTACAATGCAATTCACCCCAGGAAAGAAGTGATGGTATCAGTTAGCTCAAGAAAGCAAAGATAAGAGCAAAGCAAAATTGCATAGGCTAAAGTCTATTTCTCAAAAGCTTCGTGTTGTGGAAATGATGTAATGTTAATGCCTTTCCTCTGTTTTGTCACACTGACAATTTGCACACACCAAAGGCTGCATTTACACTGAACTTGCATCAGTGCATTTTGAACACAAAGCACTGGGCATCTCAAGATGATCTAAATTTTTTTTCTTAAAACCTGAATTGGACTCACACTTTAAATTGTGCTGCATATGTTACCATGTTTACTCATGTCTCTCTGGAGTTCTTAACAGTTCAAAAAATAGACTTCTTCAATGGGAAGCACATATCACTAGGGCCTTTTATCTGAATGCTTCAGAATCAATCAAAAGGGACAATTTGAGCAGCCATGACCAAGACGGGATTCATCTGCCTGAGTCTCTAACCCTGGTAATATATTGCTTGAGTGACTCTATAGCACTCAAGCCATGTCCTGTAGGACTTACTGTGAATTACATTTGTGTGTGCCTATTGTAAGTCACCAGCTTTTCTTATGGCAAGTGAAGTGTTTTTGGGTTTTATTACTCCTTTATAAGAAAATAATGTCACTCATTACTTTCAACAACAGTACCTCTTGTAAATATCATACATATTTTTAGTATTTACTTGTGACCCATTACCCAGACTACATATGTATTGCTTGATTGTACATTACAGTAGTTTGAAATTGTTTTCTCATAATACTTTGGAATACTTGATTAAAGTGGAAAGAAACCTGTATGAAAAGACATATAATGAATGGAAATAAAGGCTGCATAGAATGTTTTTTTGTTGTTCAGAGGGGGAAAAGGGTACATAAACAATGGATACAAAATTCTTGATATTCATAAACTGTATTGTGTTGTAAATGCAAATTTTGAAAACTGAAGTAGGCACACTTCTCTGCTAAGCCGTAATTATATCTCTTCTTATGGATGACTGATATGGCAAGCTCTATTAGTATGCCCACTCATAATGTCACACAGGCTGAACAGCCAACATAAAAGGGTAATGCGGCAGACATTCATACAAATGCGTTCTTCAGATTTCATCATGTTGTACCTGTGCATTTTAAGGTACACTCTAAATCTGCAGACAGAGCACATGGCATACATGTACTCTGTCGGCTGAGATACTAGATCCTATAGATCTAGAGGGGGGGGCAGGGGGGACAGGGTCTGCTCCCCCAAAATATTTTGTATCATTATCAGAATTGTAAAACCATGGCATTTATTTATACTATCAGTTTATGCTAACACATCTGTTGATAGTCAAAGAAAAATTAAAACCAAGTAAAACTTTGAAGAAGTTCTATTAATGTAGCACCTTTATTTTGGAGTGTAGAACAGCTGCAGCTGTGGCTGCTGAGCCCTTGGCCTTTAGATACAAAATACAACTAAGGGGTGGAATAGAGAAAAGAAAGAAAAGGAAAAACCACAATATTCAGCAGTATACTTATTAGATGAAACTGAGTAAGTTGTCTTAGTGACAACAGTAATGACTAAATTACTCTAGTGTGAAACATCACTGTAAATTTCTTTTTATATTTATTTTTATTCTCACAATTAAACTGTTATAAGGATGAATCATCCTTATGAATAATATTGGGTTTTATCCAATAAGCCTGTAATATATACATTTTTACAGCATTGTATCCGTTTTGGTAACAGTAATACAAATTCTTCATATAAGTAAACTGTAACTCAAAGCTAAATAGACCAAACTGCCAATATATTTATTGCCTTCTCTTTATTGTATAAATACTTTCACGACTTGAGGACAGTAGGTCACAAACTTTGGTCTCCTCAGCTTCAAAGTGCCAAAACTCCCTGATTTAGAGCAAGTGAAATGGCAATGTCTGTATTACTAGAACTCCCAGTTTGATAATGTCAGTATCATGAAACCACTATCAGGGGTGCTCCCATGTTAGCAATCAAGCAACATATGGGAACCTTGACTAACTGGACTGTGGAGACAGACACCTTCAGCTTCTAGAAGTGATCCCTGCGGGGGGAGAACACATTGGTTTAATACTGTATAATTTGCACTATTCCTATTCACCTTTTGAAAGATTATTTCAACCTCAAAGCTGTTAATTTTGCATTTTTCTAAGAACTAAATCAGTTTTTAAAAAGTCAGAAAGTTGTTTTTTCTCTTTCTGTTCTTTTGATTGATTATGTATGGTTCCACAGCATATTACGTGATCACAGCAATGTTCTTTGGAGATATAATCATCAAAGAGCATTACTCAGCTGGGGAAGTACATGTGAGGGCTGTAAATAATGAAACAGAATAGGGGGCCACTAAATATATTTTTTTGTTTTCTGTGCTTAGAGGCTTGTCTACAAAGTAGGGGGCTACTGTTAAAAAAAAAAAAGGCACAAGATTCTTAATGTACCAACCAATCCATCTGTTCAGATGATAAACCTTGAAGGTTTATCAGTGTTCATTGTGTCTTTCAAAGGTATGTTTATTTCCCAGTGGCTCAGAAAGCACTAGTTTATATGTTAGAAAGTATATTCACAAAGCTGACGTTTAATTTTTGAAATTATGTGGTCATTGTAATCCCAGTTATATAGTGCAGGGTATTTTATTAAGCCTATTTCTGTATAACATGATTGGAACCATTAATTAAAGATTGGTTTAGATGAGAAAAGAGAGCAGGAAGTAAAGTGTTCAAACATATATGCCCATGACATGTAGCAGAGTTGAAAAGTATCTGATTGTGTGTGGATAATTGCCATGACTCGGTTTGGCAGACCCCTATTGTTATCAGAGCAGCAAGGCTGCCTCTTAAACTGTTCAAACATGGGTCTCCAACATTCATGTCAAGAAAGGCCAGCTGCTTTGTTAAAATTCATGGCTTGTCTTTTTTTTTAAAAAAAAAAAATGTATCTTCTCTCTGTGTCACTATTTCTGGTGGAGTTTTGTTTTGTAGGGGAATTTTTAAAGAAAATGGTTCTATAATTTTATTTCTAATGCAAGCTTCTGTCACTAATGTGAAGTGTCTGGTTTTGAGTCACCTAATAGTGGCCTGATACTGCTTTTCTGAATCTGTAAGAAATAAGCATCATTAGGAGTAGTCTATACAGAAGATTCTAATTTACACTACAGCTCTCACTTTTTTTTTTTTTCCTAAAGAGACTTTGTGTAAAACTTGTGTACAAATAAAATTAGCTTGGACTAAGTTAAATAAGGAGATTTTAAGAGTGAAAATTAGACCCATTAGAACAGAACAGTAAAAGCATTGCAAGTGAGATCAGAATAAAAATTACTGTACAGATTGCTGCTGTTTATATTAAAATCACTTAGAAAATAAGAAAGCTATGAAGCCTTTGAAGACACCTGAAAGCGAAATTCATAGAATCCAATGCTTTGTTATCATTAATAAAAAATATTAAGAGACTGGAGAAGTAGAATGTGTATGTCTGAAACCAGCTTTATAGATATTTGAGCACACTACTGTTACTATCATACTCTAAACAAAACTAAAGTTGGTAAACTAGTGTGTTTACGAGTCTTTGCTGTCTGAAGTCAAATCAGCTAAAATATTTATGTAAACAATTTCCACTGTGAACCTACACTCTCAACTTTTTACCTTTTTTTTGGTCAGCCTAACATTGTCACTTATTTGTAGGATTTTATCTGATGTTTCAATTGTACATATGTGAAAAAGGAGTTTATAATTCTTCAGTTGAATTTAGAATAATTTCACAAAATTTTTTGTGCTTGCTTATTGAAACATTAGTGGCTAAATGCCAGATATCAACAACTCTGACCTTAAATATAGATAACGTAATAGTGATTTTGACACATTGAAAAATGGTACCTTGAACAGAGTAAGCTGAATATGGACACAGAATTTTTGCACATTTACCATTTTTATAACTGAAATAACATTAAATTGATCTTTTATTTTGGAAAATTGTAGATTTAACATACAGTAGGGAAATGATCCTAAATAATAAATGAAAATACACATCCTACCAATCCAGAGGCAGGAATGCAAGCCATAAGAAACCTTCTAATTTAGCATAAAGTAGTCTCTTGTGCATAACTGCTGTCTTCTGATCAAGACATGCTTTTTACCCTCAAACAAGGAGGTAAAAAAGAGTCTCAGTAAAATGGGCAGCTAGAACATCCTTTAGTGGAGATAGAAATGACTTGATATAGAACTAAAAAATCTCTCCAAAACAAAACCAAAAAGCAGGAGGCATTTTTTGAGCTAATGTTCAATTCCGCCAGTAAGTTGTGCTCAAAAGTATGCAAACTGTTTTATATTCAGGAAACACACAGGAAAGTATGAAAAAAAAATTAAAAAATAAAAAGAAAACAATTGAAAAAGAAGGCTTGATCTTATAGCTCAGACAAATATAAAAAAGGTACCCATTTTCTGTCTGTCTGTGAAAATGGCCTCATTGTTGTGGTTTACCCCCAGATGGTATCTAAGCACCATGCAGATGCTCACTCACTCCATCCTGGTGGGATGAGGGAGAGAATCAGAAGAGTGAAAGTGAGAAAACTCATGAGTTGAGATAGATAATAAGGAAAGCAAATGCCACATATGGAAGTGAAGCAAAGCAAAAGAAAACAAGAAATTCATTCACCACTTCCCACGGGCAGGCAGGTGTTCGGCCATCCCCAAGGAAGCAAGGCTCCATCATATGTAATGGTGATCCGGAAAGACAAATGCTATAGCTCTAAACTTCCTCTTTTCCTTGTTCTATCTCCCCACTTTATATGCTGAGCATGATACTATATGATATGGAATATCCCTCGGGTCAGTTGGGGTCAGCTGTCCTCGCTGTGTTCCCTTAGAACTCACTGGGCACCCCCAGCTTCCTTGCTGGTTGGGTGGGGGGAGAAGCAGAAACGTACTTGACCCTGTGTAAGCACTGCTCAGCAGTAACTAAAACATCTCTGTATTTAAACACTATTTACAGCAAAATTCCAAAACATAGGCTGTACTAGCTACTGTGAAGAAAATTAACTCTAGCCCAGACAAAGCCAGCACACACATTTATAATGCTTATTAAATTGAAACACCTTCTGAAGCAGTATGCTTTTTGCACTACTAGTGTGGATTTGAAATTTATCCATACTGATATACTGAAAAAGTTTACAGTCTTCTTTTTTTTGAGTACATGTAAATTAGAACTCACACTTTTGATGGTATCAAACTGTATGATTATTTAAGACCTACTCACATGTCAACAGTGTAAGACTTCGTACTCTAAAGTTTTTAATCTCATTGAAGACTGGTGGGAAAAATATTGTACCTGTATCATACCTACTGTGACTTCAAATCTTAATGCCCAAGCTAATATTTGACTAGTTAGAGGCCCTCCTAACAAGGTTAGAGGTGCAGGCTAAGAATGTGTGTTACCAGACATGGTAGAGTCACAGCCAAATTTCCTTAAAAATGGTATTTTACTGCTATTTCTTTTTCATCTAATACTAGTTAAGTATGACAAGAATAAGGATGAGAAAAGTGGGTTTGCACGATATTAATCTTCTGCCTGGGGAGATTTTGCCAGTGGTAAAATGACATTCCTCTGTTGCCTTAAGGAAGGGGGAAAAAACCTTTCCAAGACAACTTTATATGGGTAAAGCAGAGAAGAGTTCTTTTACTTATAGGGTTTTGGGGTACAGAATATAAAGGAGTATAAAAGAGTATATAAAGTATAAAAAGTATAAAGAGTACAACATATGTTGATAAGTAACAGATAGAAAAGACCAGTGCTAGGATGAACTCATGGCCTCAGGAATACCGTGTGAGTTCTTTTCCAAGCCCCACCGCTTCAAAACATGCAGAGTAAATTAATCCGAAAGGCGTCCCTTTCATTTCATTCCCGGCTGTTTCCAGCCACCCTGAGCCACCCTGCTATGTTTTACCAAAGCAACCAAGGAACAACCTGTCCCTCCCAGCTGAAAAAACTTTTCACCTAACAGGCTGGGAACATGACTCTTGCAACATCTG